>JBBPUB010000722.1:0-10182 GCA_038094415.1 Xerocomus alliaceus
ATACTGGAATGGGACATCTAAAAGGGGTAAGAGAAAGGTGAAGACACTGGGCAAATTGCTGGTTGATAAAGACAGTGTTTGCTCCAGAATCTAGTGGATGTTTTAGTAAAGAGAATGTTTATTTTGGGGGTTATCTTGATACAGTTCATCAAGATCTGTCTCAGACAGTCCCAGATACATAGTTCAAATGTCATGTTGTTTTTGTTCTTTTGATGGAATCAGAGTTGTTATGCTCCTAATCTCCACCACTTCTGGGAATAAATTTTTTTTTTTTTGTTTTTCATATGTGAATCAAGCACTGGTGTTTCATCCTAACTAAGCTCATCATCTAGATGAGACCCACATAACAGCAGAGAATTGTATTCTTCTACTTTTAATATATTGAATCTATTGGGGCTTCCCACATGCCCAGATGTAGTGAGTTTGTCATATGCCATCCCTACTCCAGAACTCTGCATCTGTTATATGAGTAGCCTAAGTCAGCTACTGGAGATGAAAGGTGCTTGGGTGGTCTGGATTCTTGGAAATACTAGGAGGTGCAACTGGAATGAGGGACTTAGTGCAGAAACTGCAGTGGACTCAAGACTATGTTAGATTGTGTAGACCAAGAATAAAGACTATGATACAGGGCATGGTGAATATATATATGACAATAGAATTGCATAGAATGAGATGGAAAAGGGATAACTAAGCCATTACTAGAGAAATGGCTGTGGAGTAGTAAGTGTCCCAAGATAATGGTAAAGAAGCCAAGGATTATAAAAAAAGGAATGCTGCAGAATGTGGGGTCACCACCAGGATGAAGTATTATTCTACATAGTGAAAGAAAAATGGAGGAGTGTACTGAGGAATGAGAAGACTAAACAGAAAGGTGCAATGATGAATATAGAGAATTGTAACAATACCCCCTTCATACACTGGAAGTTCCACTTCCAATACTCTATCCCTGTGTAGGGTCTCTAAAGATCACTGATGCCTGAGGTAAGGAGTAATGTTCAAACAGACAATTGTCTCTGACATGTCCAGGAGTATCACAGGTGGCGCAAATCCTCTGAGGACAGAAGTGAGGACCATGTCCCCAACATAGACAAAAGGAGCACTGGGTGCGAAGGCAATTGCAAACATTGTGACCAGAGGCAGAGGAGTTACAGGTAGGGCATTGGTACTGGGGACAGTCTGCTTGATAATGACCCCTACCTCCATACTAAAAGCAGGTGGTGGTGGTGGAGGCAGGAAGGGGTCTGGTGGCAGATTGGAGGATGCAATGTGGAGAGGAAAGTACCCATTGGCCATTTGAGAGGGTGAGTAGAAACTCCCTGTTAGTGGCAAAAATTCCCTGGTCCAGTTTGAAGGTGGTTATCCCAAGTGGTTCTTTAGAGTCCAGAAAGATGGATGAAGAGGGGGTAGAGGAGGGCAAAGGAGAAGGAGGAGATGAGATCCATTCTGCTAGAGTGATGTTAGGTGGAACTGGGAATGTGGGGGTAGTGGTAGGTGGAGAAGGGAAGATGGAAAAGATGTTAATGTTGTGAGGTAAGAAAGAAATAGACTCCAAGTAGTGATCATGTTCCTGCAGCAAGAGAGAAAGGTAGATATGTCTGAAAGTGGGGAAAATTAATTCTGAGGCAATCATCAAAATATACATATCAAAACCAAAGAGTTGAAGAACAGAGAGAATTCTTTCTGGAATTTTATTGATAGCTAAATGTAAAGGGATTCCAGCCATGGGAGGGGTATTAGAAGGAATGCAGTGATGATGATAATATTGGACATGCGTGGCTTCGTGGAACAACCTCACTAACTCTTGTGTGACTTCATCCTCTTGATACAATAGGAGGCCTTCTACAGCATGGAGGAGCTGGGGGTCCACAAGGATGGTGCTGTAGAGGATGAAGGTGGTGGAGGTAGGCAAGAAGGTGGGTTGCACTTGCAAGGATCTGAGTTGCACATATCCAGACAAAGAGGAGAAGATGAATAAAGTAGGAGAGAGCATGTTCTAAGCAAAATAGGATGATAGGGTCAATGGGCATTTAATGGTGATGGAGGAATGTGGCAGCCCAATATATGGTGATGGTGACAGTGGTGAGAAGAATAAGGCAGATAAGGAGGATGGAGATGATAAGCTGGTAGTCCATGTAGTCCATGATGGGTCCTGGTTACCACAGTTGATTGTGGCATTTATAATCTATTAGAATGAAGGCAGTGTGATGGAGATTGTTCTCGGGTTCCCAAGTATTCTCTGAAGTAGCATAGCCATTCCATTTGATAAGGTAGCAATAGCAACCTGGGGTGCCCTTGTGGGCCAGAATGGCCTTGACTTCATATTCTTCTTCATTATCAATAATCTCTGGTGGGAGTTCCAGGAATAAAGATCCATGGACTGCTGTCTGTCTAAAAGAGGAAAGGAGGAAAGCATGGAATGTGTTATGGATTTTCCATGATTTGGGGAGTATGAGGTGATATATCAGAGGGGACAGGACTTGTGCAATTTTGAAGGGGCCTACTCGTTTGGGGGCAAGTTTTCAAGAGGAAAAGGGAATGCAGAGATGGGTGGCTTCCAGCCATATCTTGTCCCCAACTTTCCATGGGGAGAACTTGCATGTTTGGTGTCTAGACATGGCCTGTCTGGCCAGTTTATGTGCTGCAAGTGCTTCATCTTTGATTTTAGTTAGAGACTCCATTCTGAAAGTGAGTGCTGGGATAAAGATTGTGGTGAGGGGGGGGAAGGCTTGAGGTTCATAGCCTATCATTAAGCTAAATGGAGATTTTAGCATGAATGAGTGGAGAGAGGCATTGTACTGAAACTCAGCAGTGGTGAGGAAGTTGGCCCATTTATGGAGATTGTTGCTGCAGAAGATTCACAGGTAGATTTCCATTTTCTGGTTAGCTCTTTCTGTTTGGCTATTGGTCTGTGGGTGATATATGGTAGACAATTTGACATCATAGTGGAGTAGTCTGGCTAGTTCTTGAGCTAGTGTGGAGGCAAACTGTGGTCCATAGTCTAAGATGATAGAGTCTTGCATTCCAAACCATTTGAACATGTGGTCATGAAAGAGTCAAGCTACTCCTAAGGCATTAATGGTTTTGTGACATAGAATGAGAATTACCTCCTTTGTAAGCCCATAGTTGACCACAACCATGATCAAGTTGAAGCCTTCTGATTTGGGTAGATCAGTAACAAGATCCACAGATAGCTGTTTAAATGGAAGTGTGGCTTTAGAGGGGATGGGTGCCAGTGGAGGGGTGATCAAATGAGTGTTGACCTTGGATGCTTGGCAAACAGCACATCCCTTAATGAAATTCTTTACAAATGTTGCTAGATCCAGCCACCAGAAATCTCTCTCCAGGAGGGCCTTAGTGCAAAATTGACCTGCATGTCCAGTAGTTGGTGCTGAGTGAAAGGTGTGGAGCAATGTTGCTCAGTGTTCCAGTGGGACATATAGTCTGTCTTTGTAGAAGAGGTGGCCATTGTCAAACTTCCAGTCTGACATGACAGATCTAGGAAACAGTGGGGATCTGAGTTGCATGGCTTTGAGAGCTTGAAGGACTAAGGGATCTGAGATGGAGGAAGACTGAATCTTATCTAGGAGTGAGATGTTTAAGGCTTGGATGACAGTGGATTCAGGAATGATGAAGGTATCAGCATTGTCATGGGAAGTATCTAGGAGGAATCGACATGATAAGGCATCTATGGGTCCCATCTTGGACCCTGGAGTGACCTGCCATATGAGGTTGAAATCCTGTAAAAAGAGGGCCCAACATGCTTGTCTCCTAAAGAGTTTTCTGGGGTCCCAGATGTAGGATAAATTTTTGTGATCAGTGATAATGATGACAGTGTGTCTAGAACCAGAAAGGTATTGTCTCCATTTCTCCAGTGCTAGAATAACAGCCAGTAGTTCTTGATCATAGATATCATAGTTTCTCTTAGCCAAGGAGAATGTCTTGGAGAAATAAGCACAGGGATGAGCATCTCTGAAACAACCAAAAACTCAGGAATCTTGAGGATGAAGTCTACTACAACTATTTTAGTAAAAAGAGATAAGAAAGAGACTAACTCGTTTGGTTGAAGAAAGAGTTATCCTTGAGGGGTGCTTAGCAGTCAAGTTCTGGAAAATCACCAAGAGACTAGACTGGGGATCAACCCAGCTTCGCCCTTGGTCTTATATACTACTATTTATTTGTACATGTTGTCTTAACCCTAATACCTGATTAGGATGACTGAGTTCCAATCTATGGTAAAGTCTGTGTCCATGTCTATGCCATCCAATGGCGATAAAGGCATATCACAGCCACTAGGGCTGAGAGGAACGGAAATGAAAAGAAGTTTGATACTGTGGATGGCAGATCAAATAGAAGAGAAGCCGCAGCAGTGGTAATTAAGTGGGCTGTGCCACAGCCATGCACTGCATAAAAATGAAAAGAATCTCAATAGGGATTAAAGAAGGGTGCTGGCAAGGTGGTTAGAAGATCAGAAGACATGGTGATTACCATGTGAAAGATTAGCCAAAAGGAGATAGATTTGATCAGGAAGAAGAATAGAAGATAAGCTCCGATCAGATAAGATAAGAAGAAAAGAAAGTTCACACTAAGTCTGTTGACGAAGAGTCTTCCAGAGACTGTATATGAGACAGCAAGGATTGTCACAGTCTCCATTTGCATCATTCTGAAGTAGGACTGCTTCTGCAGTGATGAGTAATGTGTCAGTCATGACAGAGAAGGGCTTGTTGGTATTAGAAAGCACTAAGATGAGGGCTGATATGAATGCCTCCTTGAGGGTTTTGAAGGCAGTCTGTTGTAGAGGTGTCCACTTCCATAGTTCCTCCTTCCAAGTGAGAAGGGTCAGCAGGGTGGCAATGTTGTAGAAATCTGGGATGAACTTTCAATAAAAGTTGACAAATCCTAGGAAGCTACAAATTCCCTTGACAAATGTCAGTGGTTGCCAATCCCTGATGGCACTAAGTTTTATAGGTTCCATCTTCAATTGTCCTTGTCCAATGATCATTCCAAGGTACTTCATAGTGGTGGTGTTTGAAACGGCTGAATCTATATCTGCCTAGTGAACTCCTGTTCATGTCTTCTTCAGCTAAGTTCAAGCTGCAAACAAACACAAAACAACCTAAAGGTCGTAACAAGCAAGAGTGACAACTCGAGCAGGTAAGGCCAAAGTCAAAGAGACGAGCTTGAGTAGGTGAAACCAAAGCCCAGTAAAAGATAAGAGAGGTGGCAAGTCAGACAGGGTGAGCGACAACTCAAACGAGCACTGGACTCTAGGCTATATATCCCTGGCCTAGGGGAGTAGTCCTTGGTAAAACATATAATATTCAAGAGGGTATTTAAGATCCAGGAGAAGACCAAGAGACTAGACTGGGGATCTACCCAGCATTGTCCTTGGGGTTTATATACTACTATATTATTTGTACATGTTTGTCTAACCCTAATACCTGATTAGGTAGAATGCTATGCCTACACAGTAGGACTACGATTAAGGTAAGAGTCCATGTTGTAGCTATTCAATAGCAATAAAGGCGTTCCACAGCCTCTAGGGCTAAGGGGAACAGAAATGAATAACATGTTTGATACTGCAGGTGGCAGATCAAATGGAAGAGAAGCCGCAGCAGCGGTAATGAACTGGGCTGTGCCATAGCCATGCACAGCACAGAAATGAAAAGAATCATGCAGTGATTAAAAGAGCGTTGGCTACATGCGGTAGAAGTCTAGAAGTAACACGGTAATGACCATGTCAAAGAATAGCCAAATGGAGATAGATCTGATCAGGAAGAAGAGCAGAAGATAAGCACAATCAGATTAGTTATGAAACGATAAGATAAGATCAAGCAAAAAGTATACGCTAAGTCCGTTGTGATGAAGAGTCTACCAGAGACCGTATACGAGACGGCAAGGATCATCACAGTGTTGAATGAACATTTCAACAGTTTTAGAGATAACTTGTGTAGTTGCAGTTGGTCAAATACTAGTTTAGTCTGCTGGTGGTGTAAGGTGAGGTCATCCTTGGTGTGAATACTAATGTTGTCCATGTAGATCTTTAGCCATCCCTTGGTCAATAGATCTGCAAAGATATGGTTTATGAATGCCTGGAATGTGGGGGGAGCATTATAGAACCTGAAGAACATGATGGTGGGCTTATAAAGCCTAAGGGGGGTGATGAAGGCTGCTTTCTATTGATCTTTCTCTCAAATACAGATGTTGTTATATCCCCATTGGATGTCCAGTTTTGTGAATACAGTGGACTCTTTCATGTCATCAATAAGGTCAGAGATGAGTGGTAAAGGATAGGCATTGTGGATGGTGTGTGAGTTGAGGTACTGATAGTCCTGACAAGGGTGTAGTGTGCCATTCTTCTTGGGGATAAAGAAAAATGGGGAGGCTTGTGGGGATTTTGAGGGAAGGATTTGACCAGTCTTTAAATTTTTGTCCACAAAGATTTTGCATGCATTTCTCTCCTTTGGATTTAATGGATATATCTTGGTGATTTTTGGAAGGAAGAAGGGTTTTAGGTCAATGATGTGATCATAGGGGCAATAAGGGGGTAAAGTGTTAAATGTGGTTTCAGAGAATACATTCTCATATTCCTTGCATCATTCTGGAAGTAGGGTAGTATGGGAGAGGTTATTCTGGGCAAGCTAAGTCAAGATTGTGATTTTATTGAGACTCTCTTCGAGACAATTCTATAGAAGCAGAAGGGATTTTGTTCTCCAGTCAACCTGGGGGTTCCACTTCCACAGCCAAGGCATCCCAAGGATCACCTGCTTTTTTCCAAGTCCAAGAATAAGCAGTTCTACGTTGTCAGAGAAGTCTTCATGTATAAGCTCTACCTTGAGCTTGGCTCTAATGGTGCCATGATGGTTTTTGGTTCCATTGATGTTCCAGGCTTTGATGGGTTCAGAGAGGGCACATACCCCTAGATTTAGGTGAGGGACCAATGATTTGTTGATGAAGTTGCTGGTGGCTCTGCTATCAATTAGCATGATGGTTTTAATAGTTTCAGACTGCACTTTAAGGTAAATGGGGATTCGAATTGTTTGATAGCTAGACAGTTCTACTAGTACATGGGAGGGAGACATTGATACATCCTCTCCTTCTAAAAAGATGTTACAGGAAGCTGTTCATTAGGGGAGTCTTTATAGTAGGCCTGGAGAACCTGGAGGATTTTGTCCTTGTTCTTTCCCTGAGTCTGAAACTGTTGAATGAACATCTGTAGGGCAGAGAGAGTAGGAGCTTGAGGGGGTGCAGGAGTTGTGATAGTGGAGGTGAATGGGGTTGGCAGTACTGTGGTGGAGACAGTTGTGATGGTCTGATTCTAGGGGATGCAAGAATAAGAGCAGCATTGTATGGCATTGTGGCCAGTGCATCAGCAATGGAAGCAGTGTCCTTCTTGGATGCATTTGGCTTGTTCCTGAGGGGTCAACTTGGTGAGTCAAACTGTGTTGATGTCTATGACATTTGGGTCTCTAGAGATTCTAGAAAGGGAAGGGGTGGTCTTGCCCTTTTTCAAGGCATCAATGCATGCCTGTTGGGTGTGGAAGACTTTGGCTTTGTCCAGCCAATCTGTGATGAGAGTGGGGACCTTGTCCATAGACAGGATCATGATAGTGATTTGCTGGTCTAAGCCTAGGGAAAAGGCATCTATAAGCATGGTGTGGTCAGTGATTCCTGCTTGGGTAGCAAGATCCTGGAATTTAGTGATATACTTCTGGAATCCATCTTCTATTTCCCTGCTAGGCTTGTGGAAAGACTTCTGGACAAGTTTGGACAGTGTAAGGCAAGTGGTGGCTTTGGTGTCAAAGGGGAAGAAGGTGCCTTCAAAGTTTTTCACAAACTTATTGAAGGTCTTTTCTGTGGTGGCAGTGGCAGGGTCAGCGAGTTTATCATACCACATCTCAGAGAAGGGGATAGCTCAGCCCTTGCTGAGTTTGTTTAGCATGGTCATGATCTTGGTTTCATTGTTGGCATAGAGAATGGAGTTAATGGAAAAGTAGGCCTTTATGGCCTTGATCCAATGAGTGGCATCATCTTGTTCACCAGAGAAGTCAGCAGGGAGGGCTGCCTTAAGCTCAGTGATATAGGTGAACATGGGGGTGACTGGGAATGGGGTGCAAGTGGAGAACAGTGGGGTCAGTGGACACAATGGTGTGAGAGGGATTCTGGGACTGGGGTACAGAGGGGTTCCTGTGGAGGTGGTGGAGAAAAGTTCAGAGAATTGCCTGAATCCTATGGCAGGAAATGCTGGGGATGTGGGCTCTGAATCAGAATTAGAGCAAGTACTGATAGATCTAGAGATATGACAAGAGGGTCAATAAGCTATGGTGATTCAGTGGGGTGTGTCCAACTCTTAGATAAGAGGGATGTAGAGTTATTCTTGATCTTTTGTTATGCAAGTAGCCTAAGTCAGCTATTGGAGACAAAAGGTGCTTGGGTGGTCTGGGTTCTTGGAAATACTAGGAGATGTGACTGGGATGAGGGACTTGGTGCAGAAACTGTAGCAGACTCAAGACTATGTTAGATTACATAGACCAAGAATAAAGACTATGATACAGAGCATAGTGAATATATATACAACAATAGAATTGTATAGAATGAGATGGAAAAGGGATAACTAAGCCATTACTAGAAAAACAGCTGTGGAGTAGTAAGTGTTCCAAGGTAACAGTAAAAAAGCCAAGGATTATAAAGAAAGGAATGCTGCAGAATGTGGAGTCACCACCAGGATGAAGTATTATTCTACATAGTGAAAGAAAAATGGAGGAGTGTACTAAGAAATGAGAAGACTAAACAGAAAGGTGTAATGATGAATATAGAGAATTGTAACAGCATCCAACTCCTTAACTCCTCCAGAGTGATCTTCTCTATTCATGTATGTAGGACATTCAGACCCATGTGACATTTCCTTTTATGTTAATCCTTGTTCTTCAATTGGCTGTACCAGTCCACTTCATTAATCTTCATTCTTAGATGTGCAGTTCAGCATATTATATCTCTGGCACACAGCTCCAGGTTTCTCTTTTCTGTCTTACTCATCATTCTATTTCATAGCTACTTTGTTAGTAATGCAATACAACTGTTAACAGCTGGAATCCACTTAGCTGGAGTTCACTGTCAGAAACTGGAAAGCACAGACAGTGAACTCTGAGGCTTGTATAGAGCATAGTAACAACATCTACAAACATAAATAATCAACCATATTCAAGTTGAACACTCCTTAAACTCTAAATGGTAAAAATGCATAATCAATAACTATAACACTAAGTAGCTAGTGAATGTGCAATTAATAACTGTAACACTCCCCCCTGATTTCTCCTAATTAACTAACTCTATCAAGTCCAAGCATTCTACAGAATTGTTCTACCTTAACTCAAGGCAATGCCTTTGTTAATAGATCAGTAGGCATCTCTGCTGTTGGGACAAATGAGGGAGATATGATCCCTTTATCTACAACATCCCTAAGCCAATACCAGCACACATCCAAGTACTTTATTCTTCCATGATGCTCTGGATGTTTTGCAACCTGAATTGCAGACTAATTGTCCATATGCAGAGTTGATGCTCTATTGACTCCAAAACTGAGCTCCTGCATTAGTTTGCACATCTAGACTATTTTCTTGCCTGCCTCACATGCAGCAACATACTCTGCTTCAGTTGTGGACAGAGCAACAATGGGCTGGCACTTTGACATCCAGGAAATGACACCAGTACCAATCTTGACCACATATGCAGCTGTAGAGCAACCAGAATCCTTGCATCCACCATGGTTGGCATCAGAGAAGATCCTGAATGGTTCAGAGACTGATGGATCTGGGGAATAGGTGATTCCATAGCTCATAGTGCCCTTGATGTAGTGAAATACAGTGGCTCAAAAAAGTGTTCTAATATTGGTACATTTTAAAGAGATTGGTAAATTGCCAGTGATAGAGACCAAACAAGGCCAAATACCTGTATAAGCGAAGGTAGTACTTACTCTAGGCTTTCTAATCCAATTTGGATTATATGATTTGGTTGTCATGCCATTGAGCTATCCCCATTTTAAAATGATATGTCATTGAGACACTTATTTGAGCATCATGTTGTAATTGATTATTTAGTAAATAACATAAGAATATGATAGCTTCTGATGGATGCTATGCCTTGACCCTGATTGGTGATGTAAATGACATAATTCTAAGATGTATA
>JBBPUB010000723.1:0-10173 GCA_038094415.1 Xerocomus alliaceus
TTGCTCCAGAGTCTAAAAGGGCAGTGGTTTTCATAAATGGAATGTTTATTTTTGGAGTTATTTTTATTGGTAACACTATATCCTTCTTAGGATTTAGAGTGCATAGAAAATGGAAATCTTCTTCTTTGGTTTCAGATAAAAGCTCATCAAGATCTGTTTCTGTTAGATCTGGATACATGCTTTGAACATTATGTTGTTTTTGATTAGGTGTGGAAGTAGAAGTTTTCATACTTCTAATCTCCACTATTTCTGGAAATATTACGTTTTGAATATGTAAATCAAGCACCGGTGTTTCATTCCAGCTGAGCTCATTATCTAAATAAGACCTACATGATAGCAAAGATAAATCTTCTATTTCCAGAATAGAATATCAGTTCTGGCTTTCCATTTTCCCAGATGTAATGGGTTGCCCTAGTCTTTTCCTGTTTTGAAGGCGATGGTTTCATAATCTTGGAACCACACTCATGCTTTATTGAAACTCATTCCTGCTACTGAGCAACTCCAATCCTGTTCTTTTCCTTTGTTCTGGGTTGGCTCAGTAGATTCACTCATTTCTTGGATATTCCTGGAGGAACGTGAGGTGAAACACCATTTGGCATGCCCTCCTCCTAGGAATTTGCATTTGTCACATGCCTTTTTAGGTTTTGGGCATTTGGAAGCCATGTGTGGTCCTTTGCAATTAAAGCACTTTAGAGGCCAATGAGTGCCTTGTCTCTTTTGGATTGCATCTATATCCATGGCATTTGGATCTTGTGAACAGGAGATTCTTTCAGCCATACCTCTTTTGATAAAACCTAAAAGTTCCTAGCATTCTCCATATTCCTTGACTTTCTGCATAAATGTGGCACAATCTCTATAGCGACCATCTTTCATAAATAGATATTTGACCATGTCCTGATTCATGTTTCGTTTAAGGATCTACAATACTTAATCTGCATTATAGTCTGCAGCAGATAGATAGTTTTTAAGTTTTACAAAGTATTGAGCTACCATCATCTTATCTTCTTGTTGGAGATTTTCAATCTATCATCAGACCCATTCTTTCTCATTGGTAAGGCAGAAATGAAGCTCGACTAACTTCTTGAACTCTGGCCAATCTGTTATATCCCCTTTTAGGATTTTATTCAGATGGACTTGGGCAAAAGATCTGGCATCCCCTTTTGTTATTCATGAGAGGATGGCTTTTACTCCTGCTTCTCTGCAGAGAGCTCCTATGTTTTCATCTTGCCATACTTGGGCTTTTGTCCACCATTCTTCAAACTTTCATCCTTGGGTACCATCATATTTCCTGGGATCTGCAATGATCTTGGTGATACATGGACCTGAAGATCCTGATCTGGAATTGGATTTTACTTGCTCCTCCATTTGTTCCAATTCTTCTCACATCCTTTCATTGTCTCAGCTTATTTTATTCATGGCATGATCCTGTGCATTGAGGTAATCTTTTAAATGAATCCCTAACTGGAATAGTTCATTTTTAGAAGAATTTGCTAATATATCCAGTGCATTAGAGAGATATTCTGGTAGCGATATATTGGCTTAATCAAAAGCAGCAACAATTGCATTATCATCTTCAGATGGTTCTCTTCTGGGAATATTCCAGTTATTCCAATTGTTTTTATTATACCAACCTCTGTGATATCTTGAATTGTCTCCAGAGGCTTTAGTGGGACTTACAATGCTGAAACTTATTCTGAAAGGATTTTCTTCTGTTTTGTAGACATGGACAATGGCGAGTATAGGGGTGTTTCTTTCAATAACAAGCTTGATAATCCAACAAAGTACTTGAAATGGCTGAACCTGCTAGGGGAACGTGAACCGGCTCTACTCTAACTTATTAGCTAAAAGAAAAAGAAGATGGTACTAACTCACTACTGTTAGTAGAGAGTTAACAAGAGTGCTTGAGGCTTAGTAGTCGAGTTCAGATGAAGACCAAGAGACTAGACTGGGGATCTACCCAGTGTTGTCCTTGGGGTTTATATACTACTATACTATTTGTACATGTTTGTCTAACCCTAATACCTGATTAGGTAGAATGCTATGCCTATGCAGTAGAGCGGCAACTAAGGTAAGAGTTCATGTTGTAGCTATCCAATAGTGATAAAGGCATACCACAGCCTCTAGGGCTGAGGGGAGCAGAAATGAATAACACATTTGATACTGCAGATGGCAGATCAAATGGAAGAGAAGCCATAGCAGCAGTAATGAACTGGGCTGTGCCATAGCCATGCACAGCACAGAAATGAAAAGAATTACACAGTGATTAAAAGGGCATTGGCTACATGTGGTAGAAGTCTAGAAGAACACGGTAATAACTGTGTTAAAGAATAGCCAAATGGGAATAGATCTGATTGGGAAGAAGAGCAGAAGATAAGCACGATTAGATTAGTCATGAAATGATAAGATAAGATCAAGCAAAAAGTATATGCTAAGTCCGTTATGATGAAGAGTCTACCAAAGACTGTACATGAGATGGCAAGGATTATCACACTACCCCCTGCTTAAAGATCATTGTCCAAATGATCAAAGGGGAGACAATGAGTTGGAACGACAGTGATGTTTTCAGGACGTTTCTTAAAGAGGAAAAGGAACTGTTCAGGATCAATGGTAAGTGCTCTTGAAGCCAAGGGGTGATGGTGATAGAAGTTGGTGATAGCCTCCTTGGCATTAGTAAGGTTGGAGCATGGCTCCCAAGTTCGTTCCGTTTCATCATATCCTTTCCAGTATACCAGATATTCCAGTCAGCGCTGCTGATATCTGCTGTCCACAATGAAATCAACTTCCCACTCATTATCTCTATCTTCCATTACTTTGACAGGACCAGGCCATTCAATTGGCTGGCCTTCTAGGCATTCCTTATATGGCTTAATGTGGGAGATATTGACAACTGGATGGATTCTCATGGATTGGGGAAGCTTGAGTTCCACTTCATTGATTCCCATCATCTTGGTAATGGTGAATGGACCAAGCCATCATTCTAATAACTTCTTTGAGGCACACATGAGTTTAAGGTTTTCAGTGGATAGCCAAACTTGTTGGCCTACGCTATACTCAGGGGAATTGCTATGAGATTGATCTGCATACTTTTTCTGATGTGCCTGGGCTGCTTTCATATTTTGTCGTACTTGATCAAAGGTTGCAGCCATCTCATCAGCAAATCTTACCACAGCGGGTGCCTTCTCCGTTTCTGGTGGTTTTATTCCCATCCTGGGTTTATATGAATGCATGACTTCAAAAGGGGTCTTTTTGGTAGAAGTATGTTGTTTGGAATTAATAGAAAACTGGGCAACAGCAAGCCAATCTGCCCATTTATCTTGTTTTTCTGAGCAAAAGATTTTCAAAAACTTCTGAACTTCTTTATTGACAATCTCAGACTGGCCATCTGTCTGGGGATGGAATGCTGTGCTGAGCTTGGTTTTGATAGATAATGCTTTATTAATCTTGGTCATTACTTGCACAGCAAACTGTGGACCTTGATCCGAAACAATGGAAGATGGAAGACTGTGGTGCTTCCAGATGTTGTTCAAAAATAACCGTGCCATATCCAGGGCACTGCACTGCTTCGTGTAGGGAATAAGTTCTACTTCTTTTGAAAATTGATCAATGACTGTAAGAATGGAATTAAACGATCTGGACTTGGGCAGATCTGTGATAAAATCTGCAGAGATATGACTCCATGGTCATTCTAGAATAGGCAAGGGAATCAGAAGCCCACTTGGAGCTTTATTGGTCCCCTTGAATCGTTGACAACAGTCACATCTGCTAACATAATCTTTGACAAATGTGGATAATCCTGGCCACCAATAGAACCTAGAAATTAATTCCATAGTTTTCTCATATCCTAGGTGTCCAGTGATTGGGGAATCATGATATAATCTGAGAATATCCATTTTGATCAAGGCAAAATCTGGTATGTATATGCGGCCTTGCAGATCATGCAACAAGCCATCTTCTCCTTTGAGTAAAAAGTGTTTTCTGCCGAGATATATGGTATCTTTCTCTGTTAACTTGCAAAGCTCATTGAATATAGATTTATTAAGTTGTTTGCCTTCATTAGAGATGAGAATTGAAGTGCCATACTCCATAGATCCAATCTGCTCCGGTGGTATTACTAATACTCCTTTATTATCTTGATCTATGCCGATAGCATGATCTTCTCATCTAGAGAGTGCATCGGCCTTGCCCATGGTAGCTCCAGGCTTATGTATCCATCTTAGGTTAAATCTAGATAGATATTGTGTCCATCAGGCCTGTCGGCGATTGAGATCTTGTCTCATCTGATACCACTGAAGATTCTGGTGATCATTCCAAACTTCCATAGGAAATTTAGCTCCTTCAAGATAATGTCTCCATTCCTCTAGTGATCATATGACTGAGAGCATCTCCTTGTCCAAGATGGGATAATTCTGTTCTGCTGGTTGCATACTATGAGAAGCACAAGCAACGGGGTGCCACTTGTCATTTTTCTTAATTGAGAGCACTGCTCCTGTAGTGTAATCCGATGCATCTGCTTCTAAACAGAATTCACAATCAATATCCAGATAGGCTAAAATGGGGGCAGAAATGAAAGCGTTCTTAAGCGTTTCAAATGCTTCTTGCTGTGCTAAGCTCCATTCAAATGAGACTTCCTTCTTTAAAAGGTTGTTAAGTGGTCTGGCCACTTGAGAGAAGTCGGAAATGAAACGGCGGTAGAAGTTAGTGAGTCCTAAAAAGCTCCTTACTCCACAAATGTTTGAGGGAATGGGCCATTGCATTATGGCCTCTACCTTCTTTGGATCCATAGAAATGCTGTTCTTTCCCACAATCATGCCAAGAAAATCTACTTCTGTGACACAAAAGTGACATTTGGGGGCTTTCACAAAGAGGTCATTCTCTTTTAGTCTTCTTAATACTTCCAGCACGATTCGATTGTGTTCTGCTTGATTGTCTGTTTTCGTAAATATGAGAAGATCATCTATATAGACTACCACCATGTCATCCATATCTGCAAAGATTTCATTCATCATTGCTTGAAATGTGGCTGGGGAGTTGCATAATCTGAAGTACATCATGAGGGGTTCATATGCTCCTCGGAAGCATACGAAGGCAGCTTTCCATTCATCACCTTCTTTGATGTGAACGTTGTTATATCCCGATCTTAGATTCATCTTCGTAAATAATTTTGTGTCTTTCAACTTGTCCACAAGTTGCAAAATCAGCAGCAAAGGATAGTTATTTTTGATGGTATGCTTGTTCAAATATTAGTAATCCTGTACCATTTGTTTACCACCATCTTTCTTCGGGATAAAGAATACAGGGGATGTTTGAGGGGATTTTAAAGGATGAATATAGCCTTTCTGCATTTGTTCATCTAGGAACACAGTGACTTCTTCTTGTTCATCGATTGAGAGGGGGATAATCCTTCCTTTTCAGGGTTTAAAATCATCTTGCAAATCTATTGCGTGATCCCAAGGTTTTCGTAACGGCATTCTTTTGGAATCTTTCTTGGAGAAAACCGTGAGATAGTCATAATATTCTCTTGGGACTAATTGATCAGGAGGAATTTCTTTTGGCTGTACTCTTTCTAGCACTTTCTTTTGATCTTCCCTTCATTCCAGGAAGTTTATTCAATGATATACTTGATAGCTTTGATCCAGCTGTTCTTTTCATAGCATTTGTAAAAACTTGCTTGGGGTGAAATCACCTTATTGGAGATTTTGACAATGCTGGGGACATCTCATCAATCTAACTGCTCCAGTAGTCCAATCTATATCAGGGTTGTGGCGTTGTAACCACTCATATCCCAGAATAAATTTGAACTTTCCTAAATCAGTGACCTCAGCTGTCAATTTCTCACAATAACCTTCATATTCCATAACAAGCTAACAATTATGTGTAATTTTTCCAGCAGCATTAAGAGTACCATTGGCATTGTACACCACTATAGGGTGTCTGAGGGGGTTTAAAGGTAAATGAAGACACTGTGCAAAACTTTGATTGATGAAGATTGTGTTTGCTCCAGAGTCTAGAAGGGCAGATGTTTTTGTAAACGGTATATTTAGTTTCGGGGTTATCTTGATTGGAAGAACTATGTCCTTTTTAGGATTAATGGTTCTTATGAAATGAAAAGTCTTTTCTTTGGATTCAGGTAGTAGATCATCAAGATTATCATTTGTGAGATCAGAGTACATGGATCAAACATCTTGTCGTTTTTGTTCTGGAGTAGATTCAGAAGTCTCCATGCTTCATATCTCTATTACTTCTGGGAAAACTTTCTCTGTTTGGATTGTATGTGAATCAAGCACTGGTGTTTTGTCCTGGCCAAGCTCATCTTCTAGATGAGACCCACATGACAGCAAAGATAAAGTTTCTTCTATTTCCAGAATAGCATATTGATTCGGGCTTCCTCCTTTCCCAGACTTTGGAGGTTGCCCTACTCTTTTTTCTTCTTGGAAATGGTTTCGTAATCCTGGAACCAAGCTCATGCTTCATCAAATCCCATTCTAGCTATGGATTTACTCCAATCTCGTTCTTTTCCTTTATCATGTGAAGTGAATTTAGAGGAAGAGCTTTCTTCTTTGCTTATTTCTTTAATGTTTCTGGAGGGGCGATTGGTAGTACACCACTTGGCATGTCCTCCTCCAAGGAATTTACATTTTTCACACACCTTTTTGGGTTTAGTGCATTTAGAAGCTACGTGGGGTCCTTGGCAATTAAAGCATTTGAGGGGACCCCTGGAATCTCATCCCTTTTGGACTACATCTACGTCCATTGCATTGGGATCTTATGATGGCCATGAGATTCGATCTGCAGTTCCTCATCAAATGAAGCCAAGAAGCTCTTGGTGTTCTCTGTGCTCCTTTACTTTCCTCATGAAGGTAGTGTAGTCAGCGTAATGGCCATCTCTTAGGAATAGGTACTTGACCATCTCCTAATTCATGTTTCTTTCCATGATCTGTAAGATCTGATCTCTGTTGTACTCAGCAGTTGCCAAGTAATTTTCTAACTTTACGAGATATTGAGCAACTGTCATTTTGTCTGTTTGTTTCAAATTCTCAATTTGGTGTCTCGCCCATTCTTTCTCATTGGTCAAACAGAAATGAAGCTTGATCAGCTTCTTGAATTCCAGCCAATCCGTTGTATCTCCTTTTAAGATCTTGTTCAAATGGGCTCAAGCAAAGGTTCTGGCATCGCCTTTGGTCATTTGGGATAGTATAGCTTTTATTCCGGCTTCTCCTTTGAGTGCTCTGATATTCTTTTGTCTCCACACCTGCGCTTTTGTCCACCATTCTTCAAATTTCCTTCCTCTTGTTCCATCATATTCTCCTGGATCGGCTATGATTTTGGTGATTCATGCCACGGTAGTGGAAGAGGATCTGGCTTTTACCTGCTCTTCCATTTCCTCTACATCTTCACGTAGTCTTTTATTTTCTTGTAATATTTGTTCCATGGCCCGGCTATGGAGATCTAGATACTCTTTGAGGTGGATTCCTAATTGGGATAAATCATTTTTGGAAGATTCTGTGAGAGCATCCAGCACGTTTGAAAGATGTTTGGGTAGTGCCATTTACTCAAATGCTGCTATGGTGGTGTTATCGTCTTCATTGTCTGATCTGACCAATCTCGGCAAATGCCAGTCATTCTCGTTATACCAACCTCCGCAGTATCTCCAATTATTTCCAGAGGCTTTAGTCAGGCTTATGACACTGAAGCTTATTCTGAAAGGGTTTTCTTCAGTTTTGTATATGTGTACTACTGCAAGTAGAGGTGCATTGCATTCAATGACTTGTTTTATGATCCAGCAAATTACAGCAGTGCAGATTAAGAAAATTCCAATGAATGTGGTGAGGATTAGTTCAAACTTTGAAAGCATTTAACACTGGTGGGGATTGCAATGGAGGCCTTCTCCAAAGATCCAACCATCTGAGGTTGCACTAGTGGCTGGTACTACTCCTATAAATGTGGAGTAAGGGGTGCAAAAAGTCCTGCTTTGGTTTGCTATGAAGAGGATTGGGACTTGTGAATCAGTTGAGTACTTGGCAATCCACCTAAGGAAGTAGATTGTGATGATGTAAAAAATTAAACTGAATGAAAGAAGAATGACAATTAATTGCATTTAGTATTTGTAAGAGTGAGGCAGAATATTTCGTAATCCTATCCTACTTCCTCATTCTATTCCCCTTTTTATCTCCTGCTGATATTGCCTTCTTTGCCTTTTCTTAGGTGGTGGCAGTGCTGTAGGGACTTCTTTGAACTCATATTCTGACCACCCTTCTGATAGGTGGTGCTTGAGGTGATGAAAGGTACAGCTATAGAAATTTGCCTGTACTGTTGAAGCTATACTGTAAAATGCCCTCTCTTCTTCTGAGGGCAGCCTCTGCAGTGGTAACCAATCTGTGTTGTCTATAACGCTTGGCCCCAGGCTGTAATCATTTGGATCAGAGGTAGGAGGAAGGAGGAGGTTGGGGGACTCTGACTCTCTCTTGAACTTCGTAGGGGCAGATAGTATAAGGGGGACAACTATTTCCTTGTCCTTCATGTCGGTGATCAGCAATGTACTTTCTTCAAAGCCAATCTCTTGTCTCAGATCTTCTTTAATCATATCTCTCACAATCAAGACCTGTCGGGGGAAGCCTGGTAAAGAAGCCTCTAATTCTCTTAAGAAGGCAGTGGCAGGTGACTCCAATCTGTCTCCACCCTCTGGGACCTGGACAGCTGGTTCTTGCTTTTCTCTTAGCTCTGCCCATTGGTGACCAACGATGAAGGGATGAAGGGAGTGGTGGAACTGGGGGAAGGACACTGGCACTCGTTAGTACTGGTCCTGTAGTAGAGGGGGTCACTAGATAAGATAAGAGTCTAGTCTAATGAAATGGCTGAACCTGCTAGGGGAATGTGAACCGGCTCTACTCTAACTTATTAGCTAAAAGAAAAAGGAGATGGTACTAACTCACTACTGTTAGTAAAGAGTTGACAAGGGTGCTTGAGGCTTAGTAGTCAAGTTCAGGTGAAGACCAAAAGACTAGACTGGGGATCTACCCAGTGTTGTCCTTGGGGTTTATATACTACTATACTATTTGTATATGTTTGTCTAACCCTAATACCTGATTAGATAGAATGCTATGCCTATGCAGTAGAGTGGTGACTAAGGTAAGAGTCCATGTTGTAGCTATCCAATAGCAATAAAGGCATACCACAGCCTCTAGGGCTGAGGGGAGCAGAAATGAATAACACGTTTGATACTGTGGGTGGCAGATCAAATGGAAGAGAAGCCACAGCAGTGGTAATGAACTGGGCTGTGCCATAGCCATGCACAGCATGGAAATGAAAAGAATTACATGGTGATTAAAAGGGTATTGGCTACATGCAGTAGAAGTCTAGAAGAACATGGTAATAACTGTGTTAAAGAATAGCCAAATGGGGATAGATCTGATTGGGAAGAAGAGCAGAAGATAAGCACGATCAGATTAGTCATGAAACGATAAGATAAGATCAAGCAAAAAGTATATGCTAAGTCCGTTACGATGAAGAGTCTACCAAAGACTATACACAAAACAGCAAGGATTGTCACACTTGGTTGTTTCACATATAGTCTTGAGTCCACTGCAGCCTCTGCATCATGTCCATAGTCCTTAGCACCTTCAAGTTCAACCTAGATCAAACCCACCCTTATACTCCTCATCCCTAAGGTAGCTGACTTGGGCTATTTGTGTGACAATGCTCAAATAAGTGTCTCAATGACATGTGATTTTAAAATGGCTATATCTTGGTGCCATGACAACCAAATGACATGATCTAAGTGGTGTTAAAATGCCAAGAGCAAGTACTATCTTTGACCCTGCAAGTATTTGATCTTGTTTGTTCCATATCTTTAGCAGTTGACCCATTTGTTCAAAATGGCCCAACATTGGGACACTTTTTTGAGCCACTGTACTTACTGTATATATATACGAATATATCTCTTACAGTATATAAGAGCTAGATAGTGAGCCATTGTTGGGATTTATGATTTCTTATTAGATAATTCTTATCCTGATCATAATCCTTCTAGACTGTGTCACATGACTTTCATGTGATTTGTTCCAGAGCATGGTCTATTTCCACTATCTATTGTTATGACATCATAGATAAGAGTGCTTAACACTATAGGATAGTTATACTGATACCATAGTATTCTTTCCATGACATTCCATGTCA
>JBBPUB010000724.1:0-10149 GCA_038094415.1 Xerocomus alliaceus
AGATTTTGCGTGCTGGTTGAATGTTTGTCCTCGACTTCATGCTCAAGAACTTGGATCCACGTCAACCCTCGTTTGTGACCCACCGTGACTGCCTGTACGCTCTTCCCAGTCCTCAAACGAAAGGAAATTTTGTACAGCTTCTCGCCCTTTTACAACGACAAGCGGAGACGTGAGCAAATCACATTATGGATGATTACACACACACCGTTACGATGATAGAGAAGAATATCGAACCCCTCATCAGCTCTCACCATATTAGCTCGCTCGCTCACAAGCATGCAGATGTTGACCTTCATGAGTAAATTGATAATGATGCCCACTAGGCTCGTCGACAAATCAAGTGATCCGCCACAATTACAAAAGGGAAGTGAGCCTGTCATGCCACCACACCCTTCCCAGCCCATCCTCGCGCTCATCTCCAGTAAAGGGGCCTGGCTGCGTCTCGAACCGGGATTGACGAGTGACATCTTTCGCTAGGCCAGTTATAAATTACGGAATAAGTCAACAAAGAACGACTGCCCCGTTGTGAGGAGAATGTGTCGAGGCGCCTAACGCGGTCGCGCCAGTCGTTGATCGAAACGATCAAATTTACAAATGCAAGATTAGCCTTTTTTTCATTGGCTCAGTGGTCACGCGACCCTAGGAATCTGCGCAGCCTTCACGGATTTTACCAGACCGTCTTATCGATGGTTTGCCTCATCTGTGGGATTGCGGTACCTCACATTCACCAGACTACCCTAAAGCACCATTGAGTAATATCTCCCGTTGCAACGCAGGAACAGTGACACGGTAACCGTTACAGCGTCAGATCTGAGTACAAATCATCGAAAGGCATATAAGGACAACTACTACTATATAGTGAAGTGGTTGGTCAGAATACAATGTTAGACGATAGGACGAACAACACGACGATCACATTGAGCTGACAAAACAGCTGGACAATACGAAATGAAGACGACAAATTGAGGATCGAAGAGCAAAAGAAACGAAGTAAACGAGGGCATGTGCCATCACCCAGACAGGGCAAACCTTCGCCCACATATCATTGGCATTTGCTTCGTACGGGACTAGGTCCCGGAACTAGAATCTCGTGCCCAACAGCGACGACTTCGCATTGGCCAGCCATGACAGCATCAACGGATGTAACTTACGAGGGAGATTACCTCCAGATGACTGCCAGTACAGGATGACCCTCGGGTCTGTTCCCGCTCAGGTGACTGTACCGCCCGTGCATGGTCACCTTGTGTCAGATACATTTTCCCGAGGACCTAGGTAATATTGTCACATGTACATCTCTAGTTTATATCTCACATGAAAAACCTGGGTATGGCAATACATTGACTCCTCGTCTCTCAAGATTGAAATTAGGACCTGAATGCGTGAGATTGCAGTGGCATATTTTTGGGCTACAAATAACATAATGGCCTATACAATATGGATATTTAGCTGTATCAGAGACCTGCGAGGTCAAAAACTTGCATTGCTTCCTCCGCTTCACCCTTCCCGATTTGTGCAAAGGCCTTGGCGATATAACCCATGGCTGACGGTTGAGCGACAATAAACTTAAAGTATGGATAAGTGGACATAAGTACACAGATGAGGGAATGGATAATTACCTTCTCGGCATCCTCATAGGCCAGGGCCCAATTCTGCAAACACCATTTCACGAGAGCATTGTGAGCAAGTACATGATGAGTGTTAAACAAGAACTTTTCCATGATGAGTGTGTCAGATTTAACAGAGCTCTCGCGCATCCATCGCATGAAATCGCCGATGTCCACAGAGAACCTCTGTTTGTCTTCCGTCGCCACCCTTTGCAAAGCACCGATTGCAGACTGCAGGTCAGCTTTTTCGCGCCGCAAACGTGCAAGTTCGGCATCGTAGTTAGCCTTCAGTGTCTCAATCTCCTTTCGAGCGGTCTCCAGGGCTGATTGTAGGGTCTGGTGGTTGGTGTGCTCTGTGGTCTGTTGGGCTTTGAACGACTCAAATGCGGCATTTGTGTGGGAAATTTCTTCGTTCTAACGAAGGACAGACATGTATATTACATTACAAGGGTGAGAATAGATAATCACTCACTTTCTAAACGGGACACACAAGGCCAATAGAGATTATGGGACAGCAGTCAAAGCAGGGAGTCAAAGATCACCCACAGCCTGAACGAGATGAAACAAGTACGATATAGGTGAGAACATGGAACCAGCACCGAGTCAAAGATAACTCACTTCCTGAATGGGGTACAATGTACAAAATCTATCTTTAAGAAGGTTTAGAGCATAAAATTGACAATGACGCATAAGCTACATGAGAGGGAACAAGAGGAATATCGTGTGAGAGACAACCGTAAAATGACAAAGTGAGGGATCACTCACGTCCTAAATGGGTGGTACGAAACATGATAGGGTTTGTGCAGAAACACGGAGTTGACAAGCACACACTTTCTAAACGGGTTGCAACAAGCACGATACCGTATGTAAGACATCTGTGGGATCATGGTTGAACAATAACTTACGAACTAGATAGGGTAGGACAAGTCCGATAGGGTCTAAGACAGAGCTAGGTACAAAGTCTATAACTCACGAGCTAGATCGCATGGCGCAGGGTACGCTCTGAGAAGCTAAGAAATAAGGTTGTTAAAAATCACTCACTCTCTTTAAGGATGTCACAACAACGATACGACCTGAGACAGCTGGAAGCACACGGATTTCACGATTACTCACTCTCTGGAGATAATATCACGAAAACGTAAGATGACTTTGAATGACTACATCAACGATCACTTACGACCTATATGAGATGCGACAAGGACGATACAATCTATAAACAGTTGCGTGCACAAGAAGTCGAGAATGACTCACAAGTTACATAGGAAGCGATAAAGAGGATACAGTCTATAAGCTGTCTGTGAAAAGGCGGAGTCCCCACCACTCACGTGCTAGCCCAATAAAGTCTCTGTGAGATATGCGAAAGCAGGTAGTCAACGATCACTCACTATCGAGATCGGGTGTGACAACACCATACATTCGTAAGACGGGTGTGCAAATTGAGAACTACTCACGAACTAGATGCAACAAACAGGACATGGTTGTGAGACGGCCGTGAAAGTATCGATTCACCGAAAACTCACTTCCTAGATGAGATAGGACGAGCACGATACAGTCGTGAGACGGCTGTGAAAGCAGCGATTCGGTAATTACTCACTACCTAGATGGCATTCAACAAGGATGATCCATTCATGAGACGGCTGTGAGAGTATAAATATGGCGACAACTCACTTCCTACATGCGGTGGGCCAAGCAGTCGTGAGACGGTCCTGTAAGTATGGTTTCGATGATTACTTGCCACCTAGATAAAATGCAGCAAGAATGATGGGGTTGTCAAACAGTCGTAAAAGTATGGATTCAGTGATCACTCACATACTAGACGGGATGCGACAAGCACGGTTGTGATAATATCAATTCGACGATTACTCACTACCTATACAGGTTGTAAGCACGAATTTGATGACCACTCACTCCCTAGATAGAAACGATATGCATAATACAATTAGGAGACGGCTGCGAACGCATGAATTAGACGATCACTCACATCCTAGATAAGACAGAACAAGCACGATAGTCATCAGAGGATTGTGAAGGCATGGACTTGGAGATTACTCACTTTCTAGATAATGTGAGACGAGCACGTTGTCATGAGACGGCTGCGAAAGCATGGATTCGGGATCACTCATGAGCTGGGTGGAATACAACGATTATGAGACGAGCGTAAGTCGGATGTCGAAACATATATCTGAAGGTCATCCACATACTAGATGGAGAGCGACAAACATAGTATGTGAGATGGCTACGAAAGCATGGATTCGACGATCACTTACGAGCTATATTGAAAAAAAAGTATGATGCAGTCGTGAAACAGCTGTGAAAGCATGGATTTCGATGATCACTCACTGCATAAATGGGATGCGACAAGCATGACATGATCATGATATGTAAAAGTATGGTGTTGACGACCACCCACTTCCTAGATGGTATGCGACAGCAGGATACAGTCATGAGATAGCTGTGAAGGCATACATTCGACCATCACTCACTCGCTAAACGTAAGGTGGAAAGCACGTCACAGTCGTAAGACGGCTGCGAAGGTATGCACTTGACAGTCACTCACAAGCTAGACAAGATGTGACAAGCAATGTGTTCGTAAGAGGAATGTGAAGGATGATATTCACTTACGAACTAAATGGGACGCAACGAGCACGATTTGGCCATTAGACAGCTATGGAATGGAGTCCAAGATCACTCACCACCTAGGAGGTACGCAGCAGTCATGATGTTCTTTGTTAGACGACTCTGAAAGCTTGGTTGCCACCACCACTTACTCCCTTGAGAGCACAAGGTAGTCATGAGATGGCTGTGGAAGTATGCACTCGACGGTAACTCACCGATTGTTTGGGGCGCAACAAACACGGCGCATTCAGGAGACGGCGTGCTAAGCACAGATTCAAAGATCACTCACTCCATAGTTAGGTTACGACAAGCGCGAGATATAGTTGTGAGTCCGCTGTGAAAGCACAGATTTGATCATCACTCACCTCCTAGGTAAATACGAATAGAACGATTGCCCATTACGCGGTTGTGAAGGCATGTAACCAAAGATCACTCACGACCTAGATGGCACGCAGTAATCACGATGTTAGACTGCTGTGAATGCACGCAGTCAACGGCCACTCATTCTCTAGATACGGTACGACAAGTAGATGTAGTCGGTGAGGCGACTGTGGCAGTACAGTTTAGACAATCACTCACATACTAGATACAATGAGAAATGAACGAATAGGTCTGTGAGCATGTTTGTGGAACCTGAAAGTCAAACGCCACTTACATGCTAGGTGGGATGCGAATGATGACAAGGTCTGAGAGACGGCTGGGCGCCTCCGAATGGACAATCACTCACTTTCTGAATGATAAGTGACAGGCATGATATAATTTGTGAGACAGCTATGAGAGCACTGCGTCGATTGTCACTCACTCCCTAGACAAAGACGACAAGCATTGCAAGGTCACGAGTCATGAAAGCATGAAGATCACGCACTTTCTAGATGAGACGAAACCAATACGATACAGTTGGTGAGTGGTCGATGATGGAATGGAGTCACCTGTCACTCACGTACTACAGGAGAGGCAACAAATGAGTCCGTAATATGCATGCGAGAGAGTATGCATTCAAGAAGTACTTACATCCTAGATGAGACGCGAGAGGGACGTCACGTTTTGTGAGACATTGTTGACGTTGTGCAGCCGACTGTCACTCACGAACTACATATCGAAAGTGGGGTAAGACACGTGAATTAGCTGTAAGAGCATCATAATGGATTCGAAAGCTCACGCACTTCCTAGATTGGATCCGACCAGTAGAGTTTCGTAAAACAGTCCCAGCATATTCATATTATCAGATTGTTCAATTGATTTGCAACATTAACCTACCATCCTTTCGTTGGACTCCTCAGCTGAGACAGACCGTAATGAAGGTACGTAGATCATAAGTCACCTACAGGGAACCTTAAGCGGACTCACCAGCCAATAAGAGGGCTTGCTTAGTTGCAAAAGTGTTATCTGACTGCCGTTCATTCCTGGTGTTCCACTAATGCGGCACGTTAGCAGTGTGGGCAATGAGAGCGTGATGCCATAACGGGAATAACGAGGGTGTTATGACAGACGATGGTAGGACTGAACGTGTGTCTGGGCTATATGCGCCATGGCAAGGGTGGTTTCGATTGTCACATCTTCTGAAATCTATTACGGTGTCGCTGAACAGTGTCCCGATTATCGGTCAACTTTGTAAACCGGAGGGACAGAATAGGACCGTGACTCGAAATGACCTGCCCTAGATCAACGTTACGAGCCCCAATCTAGGACGCGTTCATCCGTACTTTTGCCTTACGACGACGCGACAACAATGACACGTCGCGCGCGTGCAGTACCCCCAGATGACAACAGCTCTCTCAAGGAGAACGTCGGCGTTAACGCAAAGGGAAAAGAAGTAAAGGTCAAGCAGGAGAACTCCAAAAAGGGCAAAGCACGACGCGTCGAATCTGGCGAAGAGGATGAGGCACAAATACCTTCCCAGCCAAACGATGCAGGAGAGCATATGGGAGATCAGGACGCGGAGGGTGAAGAGCTGAGCGAAGATGGCGATAGAGAAGGGGAGGGCACTCCCAGGGGCCACAAGCGCGCTAGGGTCAACTCAGTTGGCGCTTCCGTGCCTTCAAGTCCGAACCAGGCACAACGAGAACGCGTCCAGACGCTTCCTCGGGACGACGATGGGTGGGCCACTTCGTTATGGTTGGATCGAAATCTTACAGGATCCCCGTAGATTCATCCCTGGGTCCATAGTCCGAATCCAGTTGCAGAACTTCGTCACCTATGATTGGGTGGAATTCCGTCCAGGTCCATATCTAAACATGATCCTCGGCCCTAACGGCACAGGAAAGAGTAGTATTGCATGTGCCATCTGCCTCGGTCTGAATTGGCCCCCAAGTGTCAGTCTACTTCGTATGCTCTGGATCGGATATTGACACCTACTAGGTCTTGGGCCGCGCCAGCGAGATTAGCTCCTTTGTCAAAAATGACAAGGAAACCGGGTACATCGAAATCGAGCTGAAAGGAGCCCGAGGAGAGCGGAACCTCGTCATTCGACGCAACCTCAGCGCGAAGACTAGGTCATCTACGTTTACCCTCAACGGCCAGCAGACTACTGGTAAAGAAATATCTAGCCGTATGGCCAGGCTAAACGTGCAAGTCGGTAACCTTTGGTGAGGGAAAGCTGTGGAGTGAAGTTATAAAGTATGCTGAGCGCATATATGCGGTGTCTAGTTCTTTTCTGCCTCAAGACAAAGTTTCCGAGTTTGCACAGATGACCCCTCAGCAATTACTTAGGGAGACTCAGCGAGCTGCAGGTGACTCCAATTTAACAAAGTGGCATGATACCCTCATCACTTCTGGCAAGGAGCTCAAGGGCGTACAAGAGGTGATACACACCTATCATACCAACGTCGAGTTTGTTCACATAGGCATCGCAGAGAATCAAAGAAGACCAAGAATCACTCAGAGTAATGGAAGAACGAAATGCTCAACTCGAGCGAGACGTAGCACGGTACCAAGAGCGCTTGAAGATCGAGAAGGAGGCATGTCCGAATTCTTCGCAGTCAATCTCCGTTCCTGTTAACACCGGCCCAGATCTCAATATTGAGAGTCTTGATTCCTGTCAACGAGTATCACGAGGTGAAAGAACAGTATCTACAGGCCAAGGAACGCCAGCGTGAGCTCCATGCTCGCGTTGCAGAACTCAGAGACAAAAATGCCCCAGTGCGTGCGAAACGCGAGTGAGTTTGCACCTCTTTGTGTTGAATAGATTGTATGACACCTGTGTAGACAATTGGTTGCACAATACAAGGAATTCGAGAAAGCTCGAGAAAAGAAGAAGAATGCATCCAAGGCAAAGTTCCAACAGATGAAGGCAAGATGGCGCAAAAGCGATGAGCTTGTTCGTTTCACTTGTACCTCCCTCAGAGCAACGAATATTTAATGCTTTGCAGGAGAACGAAGCTGAGGAAGTTACTAACAGGCTTGATGGATTGAAACGTGCTGAGAAAGACCGCACGAAGAAAATCAAGGACCTTGAGAACCAGATCAGGAAGATGCAGAATGAGATTGACAATCCGCCGGAAGTGGAAGATCTAGACGCAATAAATAATGGGATTGTACGTTGTAATCTTTGAACAATATTCCGGTTGATGATACTCATGCTGGTTGAAATTAGCGCCAGCTCAACATGGAACACAGCCGTACGAAGATTGGAATGGAAGAACTCCAAGAACGTCAGAGGGCTAATATCGATGCATCGGCCGCGCAGAAAGTCAAGATCGATGAAGCTATGGCCCAGTAAGAGATTTACACTCACGCCGGTCCATCCTCTTATAGTCTGTGTCCTCAGACTACAAAGGCTAGACGATGAGCGCCATCGGAAGCTTGAGAACCTTCGTACATGGGATCGGGACCATGCTGACGCGGTCGCATGGCTCCGCAACAATCAGAGTAGGTTCAAGATGGAGGTTTTCGAACCACCTATGATCTGTTGCAACGTACCTGACAAGCGGTTCACGAATGCTGTGGAGGCGTGCTTTAATGCCAATCAACTGAAGGTATATGACCATCAATTTGTTTATCTAGAGTGACTCCTAACGCACGTCTTTGTTCCAAGACCATTGTTGCACAATGCGAGGAAGATTATGAATTACTCAATCTCTGCCTAAATGACTCAAACGAGGCGGGGTTGAGGAAAGATGCGAGAATCAATACTTGGTTCCGTCCTAAGGTTGATCTCATTGGCCCACCGATGGGTGATGAAGAGGTTTGTTCCGTGTGTTACTGTTAGAGGACCCTTCTAACTCCCCGGGTAGCTGAAGAGCCTAGGTTTTGACACGTATGCGATCGATAAAATCAGTTGCCCTGATGGCTTGTTATGGTATCTGAGTAGGGAAATAAATCTGCATCGCACAGTGCGTCGTCTTCGCAGTTTTTACCATTCGACTTACGCATTTCGTATAGGCCATTGCTCTTGACGGTTCAAAGGTGGATGTAGCCAAAGCCATGGATGCTGTCTCGCGCGTTGGACCCCGTGGAGAAGGTGGCTCCGCTACCTTCATCGCTGGGAACGTGATCAACACTGTTCAGCGCTCACGATACGGAAAACGTGCCGCGCAGAACATGACACGCGAAGTTCGACCAGCTCGTAACCTCGTTAGCAGTGCTGGTGAGTTACTCTGAAATCTCATTCTGCAACGTCACCTTACGGCGTTGCAGTTGATCCTGAGATCAAAAAGAAACTGGATCAAACTATTCACGACGCGAGGCTAGCTCTTGACGGTATCAATGTAGAAGCCAACAACCTTGCAGAAGAGGAACGAACCTTCAGAACGGAGGAAACCAAATATAAGAAGAAATTTGTGAGATTCCCTTGATTGGTGTTGTTGGTTGGTTAAATTCCCTCGAAGAAAGCGCTCGAAGACAGAAAGAAGGCGGTGATCGATACACAGAAGCATGTGGCAACACTGAGTGCCAGGATCAGTACGTTGAACACCTGGTATTCGGTGATGTTTCACACAAGCGGTTGCATCCATCTGTAGTGACCAGCAAGAACAAACTCAAGGAGCTAGAAAGTGCACCTTCAGCTGATGAAGAGCGGACTCGTCTCAGGAGAAAGTTGCTAGAATTGTCAAGGGAACGCGTAAAAATTTCACTGGATTATGCTGTCAGTTTTCTGGTCCACTCCGGGTCAGTTATGAATGCTCACCTGCTCTCGAAAATCTAGCAACTTATCGTCGCTGCTGTTGCTGATCAAGCAGCTGCCACTTGTAGTGGGCTTGAGTTTTTACAAGTTGGTGCGAATAAGAATGCACTCGATGCTCTGTGTCAGGAAAAGGAGGCAGGGTATCAGCGAGCACTTGCCGAGTTTGATGAAGGTGAATCATGAAGTTGTCTCTGCGGGCATTTGTTCATCATATGTGCACAGCTCACCAAATTTACATCGCTTTGAAAGCCGAGGCCAAGGAAAAGCGAGATCAGAGTGTCACGCTCGTGCGGGGCATGGATCAAGAGTTCCAAGATCAATTCGCAAAAATGGAAGTGGTATGTTTGACATTAATTTCCATTATTGTTCTCGAGGAGCACGGCATGCTGACGTAGCCCTGTCAAGGATGGTTCTGTTCATGACCGAACAGTAGAAGAACTGCGGGCGGATCTCGAAACTCAACAAGCCAACCTAGAAATGATTATGCAGACGAATCCAGGGGTGATTGAGCAATACGAAAAAAGAAAGGCAGAGGTTCGTTCATCCCTGCATGACTTTCAGATATGTTCTAAGCAGTATTCAGATCGCAAAGTTAACAAGGACATTGAACGATAGGGACAAGACCCGTCAACGGTTGGAGCGGGGAATCAAATCTGCCAGAGTACGTAACGTTTCATACAATTGACTAAAGCGGGTTTTGACTGGCTGAATAGGACAATTGGCAACCTGCCCTTGAAAGGCTCGTGGAAAGCATCGGAAAAAAGTTTTCCTCTGCTTTTGATCGTAAGCTGGGTTGCTCGGGTAATT
>JBBPUB010000725.1:0-10147 GCA_038094415.1 Xerocomus alliaceus
ATGTTTGTCTAACCCTAATACCTGATTAGGTAGAATGCTATGCCTACGTAGTAGGGCTACGACTAAGGTAAGAGTCCATGTTGTAGCTATCCAATAGCGATAAAGGCGTACCACAGCCTCTAGGGCTGAGGGGAGCGGAAATGACTACATGTTTGATACTGCGGATGGCAGATCAAATGGAAGAGAAGCCACAGCAGTGGTAATGAACTGGGCTGTGCCATAGCCATGCACAGCACGGAAATGAAAAGAATCACGCGGTGATTAAAAGGGTGTTGGCTACACGCGGTAGAAGTCTAGAAGGAACACAGTAATGACCGTGTTAAAGAATAGCCAAATGGAGATAGATCTGATCGGGAAGAAGAGCAGAAGATAAGCACGATCAGATTAGTCATGAAGCGATAAGATAAGATCAAGCAAAAAGTATATGCTAAGTCCGTTGCTCTGAAGAGTCTACCAGAGACCGTATATGAGATGGCAAGGATTGTCACAGTTCTACCAATCAAGATAACCCCAAAAATCAATTTACCATTTACAAAAACATCTGCCCTCCTAGACTCTAGAGCAAATATGGTCTTCATTGATCAACAATTTGCCTAGTGTCTTTAACTTCCTTTAACCTCTTTATGACATCTAACACTAGTGTATAATGCCAATGGAACCTTGAATGCTGTAGGAAAGATAACACATAATTGTTAGCTTGTTATGGAATATGAAGGTCATTGTGAGTGATTAACAGCTGAGGTCACCAATCTAGGAAAGTTCAAATTTGTTCTGGGATATGAGTGGTTATAGTGCCACAACCTGAAAATAGATTGAACTACTGGAAAGGTTAGATTGACAAGATGTTCCCAGCACTGCCAAAACCTCCAACAAGGTGATTTTATCCTAAGCAAGTTTTTACAAGTGCTGCAGAAAGAACAATGAGACCAGAGCTATCAGGTGTACCATTGGATTCATTCCTTGAAAAGAAGTGATGATACAAAAAAGGTGCTGGAAAGGGTTCAATCAACAGAAACTCCACCAGAACAATTAGTCCCAAAAGAGTATCACAATTATCTCACTGTGTTTTCTAAAAAGGACTCTAAGAGAATGCCTTTACAAAAACTGTGGGATCATACTATAGATTTACAAGATGATTTCAAACCTCAAAAAGAAAGAACTATCCCTCTTTTGGTAGATGAGCAGGAAGAAGTCACTGTATTTCTAGACAAACAATTACAGAAAGGCTATATCTACCTATTAAAATCTCTGCAAACATCTTCTGTGTTCTTTGTATCCAAAAAAGATGGTGGGAAACAAATGGTACAGGATTATTAATATCTCAATGAACAAACCATCAAAAACAATTACCTGTTATCTCTTATATTGCAATTGGTCAATAAACTCAAAGACACTAAATTATTTACCAAAATGGATTTACTAAAACAGCTGAACCCTCCTGGGGAACGTAGACCGGCTCTACTACAACTATCAGCTAAAAAGTAAAGAGGTACTAACTCATTCTGTTGAGGAAAGAGTTGAGGGGTTGAAGGCTTAGTAGTCGAGTTCAGGTGCAAACCAAGAGACTAGACTGGGGATCTATCCAGTGTCGTTCTTGGGGTTTATATACTACTATACTGTTTGTACATGTATTGCTAACCCTAATGCCTGATTAGGTAGAATGCTATGCCTACGCAGTAGGAATGTGGCTAAGGTAAGTGTCCATGTTGTAGCTATCCAATAGCGTTAAAGGCATACCACAGCCTTTAGGGCTGAGAGGAGTGGAAATGAATAACACGTTTGATACTGCAGGTGGCAGATCAAATGGAAAAGAAGCCGCAGCAGTGGTAATGAATTGGGCTATGCCATAGCTGCACAGCATGGAAATGAAAAGAATCACGCAGTGATTAAAAGTGCATTGGCTACACACATTAGAAATCTAGAAGGGCATGGTAATGACCATGGTAAAGAATAGCCAAATGGAGATAGATCTGATCAGGAAGAAGAGCAGAAGATAAGCATGATCAGATTAGTCATGAAATGATAAGATAAGATCAAGCAAAAAGTATATGCTAAGTCCATTGTGATGAAGAGTCTACCAGAGACCGTACATGAGATGGCAAGGATCGTCACATTTACAATGGGGATACAACAACATTTGAATTAAAGAAGGGGATGAATGGAAAGCCACCTTTATATGCTTCAGAGGAGCTTACAAACCCCTCATAATGTATTTTGGATTATGCAATTCTCCAGCCACATTCCAAGCTATAATGAATGAAATCTTCACTGATATGGATGATGTGGTCATAGTCTATATAGATGATTTATTAATCTTTACGAAAATAAAAGATCAAGCTGAACATGATTGAATTGTATTGAAAGTACTTCAATGATTAAAGGAGAATGACCTCTTTGTGAAAGCACCCAAATGCCACTTTCATGTCACAGAAGTAGATTTTCTTGGCATAATCATGGGAAGGAACTGCATTTCTATGGATCCAAAGAAAATAGAGGCCATAACTCAATGGCCCATTTCTAAGAATATCAAAGGAGTTAGGAGCTTTTTAGGATTAGCCAACTTTTATCAACACTTTATCTCTAATTTCTCACAAGTGGCTAGACTACTTAATGATTTATTGAAAAAGGAAGTTCCATTTGAATGGGGCTTACATCAGCAAGAGGCATTTGAAACACTTAAGACCACATTCATTTCCACCCCTATTTTAGCTTATCCAGATATAGATTGTGAATTCTGTTTAGAAGTCAATGCTTTAGATTATGCCACAGGAGCTATGCTCTCCATTAAGAAAGAAGACAAATGGCATCCTGTTGCATACACTTCTCATAGCATGCAACCAGCAGAATGGAATTATCCCATATTGAACAAGGAGATGCTCTTTGTAATACATGCCTTAGAAGAATGGAGACATTATCTTGAAGGAGCTATATTTTCTGTGGAAGTCTGAAATGATCACCAGAATCTTCAATGGTATCAAACAAGATAAGATCTCAATCACCAATAAGCCAGATGGACACAATACTTATTTAGATTCAATCTAAAATGGATTCATAAACCAGAAGTTACTATGAGCAAGGCCGATGCACTCTCTAGACAAGAAGATCATGCAATCAGGATAGAAAATGACAATAAAGAAATATTAGTAATTCTGCCAGAGCAGATTGGACAGATGGAGATTGATACTCCACTGCTTATCTCTGATGAAGGCAAATGACTCAATAAATCTATATTTAATGAGCTTTGTAAGCTTATGGAAAAGGATACTGTTTATCTTGACAGAAAGCACTTTTTACTCAAAGGAGAAGATGGCCTGCTGCATGATTTGCAGGGCCAAATATACATTCCAGACTCTGCCTTATTACGAATGGATATTCTTAGACTTTTCCATAACACTTCAATGGCCAGACATGTTGGTTATGAGAAGACATTGGAATTAATCTCTAGATTCTATTGGTGGCCAGGAGTTTCCACCTTTGTTAGAGATTACGTTAGTTGTTGTGATAAATGCCAATGATTCAAAGGAATCAATAAACCTCCAAGTGGCCTTCTAATGCCATTACCAATCTCTAAGACTCCTTGAAGTCATATTTCCACCGATTTCATTACCGATCTTCCTAAATCCCATACCTTTGATGCTATTCTCATAGTTGTCAATCATTTTTCAAAGGAAGTAGAACTTATTCCATGCACTAAGTAGTGCAGTGCCCTGGATATGGTATGTTTATTCTTGAACCACATATGAAAGCATCATGGACTTTCATCTTCTATTGTATCCAATCAAGGGCCACAGTTCACTGTGCAAGTAATGACTAAGATCAATAAAGCCTTATCTATTGAAACTAAGCTCAGCACAGCATTCCATTCTCAAACAGATGGCCAGTCTGAGATTGTTAATAAAGAAGTCCAAAAGTTTTTGAGAATCTTTTGGTCCAAAAAGCAAGATAAATGGGCAGATTGGCTTGCTGTCACCCAGTTTTCCATTAATTTCAAACAACATGCTTCTATAAAGAAGACCCCTTTTGAAGTAATGCATTTATATAACTCCCAGATGGGAATTAAACCACCAAAAACAGATAAAGCACTGGCTGTAGTAAGATTTGCTAATAAAATGGCTGCTATGTTTGATCAAGTAAAACAGAATATGAAAGCAGCACAGGCATATCAGAAGAAATATGCAGATCAATCTTGTAGTAATACCTCTGGGTATGACATAGAACAGCTTGTTTGGCTCTCCATAGATAACCTCTGATTAACATGTGCTTCTAAAAAGCTTTCTGAACAATGGCTTGGTCCATTCACCATTACCAAACTCATGAGAACCAATGCAGTGGAACTGAAGCTTTCCTATTCCATAAGAATTCACCCAGTTGTGAATATCTTGTGAATTAAACTCTATAAGAAACACCTAGAGGATCAGCTAGTAGATCAGCCTGGTCCTGTCAGAGTTATAGAGGGTAGGAATAATGAATGGGAAGTGAATTTCATAGTGGACAGCAGATATTGGTAACACCAACTGGAATATCTGATATACTGGAAAGGATATGATGAAACTGATTGAACTTGGGAACTACATTCCAACCTTACTAATGCCAAGGAGACTATTTCTAACTTCTGTAACTCTTATCCTTCAGCTCTGCAAGTCTTAACCATCAAACCTGAACAGTTTCTTTTCCTGTTTCAGAAACATACTGATAATATTACAACCATTCCAACTCATCATCTTCCCTTTGATCATTTGGACAATGATCTTTAGAAGGGGGGTAGTGTGACAATTCTTGCCATCTTATATACAGTCTCTGGTAGACTCTTTATCAAACAGACTTAGTGTATACTTTTCACTTGATTTTATTTTATCTTTTTTATCTTATCTGATCATGCTTATTTTCTGCTCTTCTTACCAATCAGATCTAAATCCTTTTGACTATTCTTTTACACAGTAATCATCATGCTTTCTGATCTTCTAACATGTGTAGCCAACATCCTTTTAATCACCATGTGATTCTTTTCATTTCTGTGCTGTGTATGGCTATGGCATAGCCTATTTAATTACCACTGCTGTGGCTTTTCTTCCATTTGATCTGTCACCTACAGTATCAAATGTGTTATTCATTTCCATTATCCCTAGCCCTAGAGGCTATGGTACACCTTTAATGCCATTGGATGGCTAGACATAGAAATGGACTCTAATATAAATCATATCTAGTATATCCTAATCAGATATTAGAGTTAGCAATACATGTACAAACAGTAGGATAGTATATAAACCCCAAGGACAATGCTGGGTAGATTTTCAGTCTAGTCTCTTGGATTATCTCCAAAACTCAACCACTAAGCCTCAACATCCTTCTCAACTCTCTACTCAACACAGCAAGTTAGTACCCTTTTAATTCCTTACTAAATAGTTTGTAATAGAAGATCAGGTCCAGTCCCCTTTGAGTCCTCTGCCATTTCAATCCCTAGAAACTCCACCCATTCATAGTTCAGTATGAACTGAATTTCCAGACCAACCCCAAATCCTTCTGCTATAACCATTCCAAGGTCATATTTGTACAATTCTACCTCAAGGGTGTTGCCCTTGAATATTTCAAGCTGGACCTTCTTGGCAGTGAACCTCTGGAGCACTGTCTGCTCTAGATAAATAGCTAGAAAGTGTTCCTATATGAATTACAATCAAACTTTGGTCCTCACAACCCTATTGATAATGCAAAGGCTTAGCTTGAGCAACTCCATATGAAAGAAATCCAGTGTATCTCTAATTATGTAATCCATTGGAATCATCTGGCAAGTCAAGTCTGGGAATGGGGTCCTAGAATGCTTCACTGGAGTTTCTACAATGGGCTTTCCAATAGAATCAAAGATGAGTTGTTTCAACTTGGCAAGCTAAGCAATCTCTACAACCTTTATGCAATGGTGCAACAAATCAACCACTGATACTGGGAGTGTTGAGAAGAAATCTCTAGGTCAATAAGGCTTTTGGATTCAACTCTGGAAACAACAACTCCAAGGCCTCCACCTCCACAACTCCACCTATCACCACCTCTGATACTAAGCTCAAAAGCTTTAACAAGGGCTCTTTAACCCCCAACTCTGGTAGTAATTCCAACTCTGGATTCTCTGCAACCCCCAACCCAGACCTATCATCTAAACTAGATAAAGATGACAAACTCATAGTGGCTGAGTGAAAGCACTGCTTTGACAACAATCTGTGTATGTTTTGTAGCCAAGCTGGTCACAAGGCAAAGGAATGCCTGAAGTCATTATTCTGAACTTCCAAGGCTCATGCAGCTACAACCACAATCCTGAAAGACAAACTGGAGACCTCTAACATGGAGGCAAAAAAATAGTCCATGACCTTATAGATTCCATATGGACTTGAGGCTACATTGACTCCATCCATGCATTAAAAGAGGTCTACTCTCTCAGACCCCCATTCCCTTATGCCATTCATCTCAATACTTTTGTATGATATTCTGTCCTTTTTCATACTTGTAGATTCCAGCTCCTCTAATTGTTTTATAAATACTATATTTATTAATAACCATGAACTTTCCCCATACTCTGTCCCTTTGCTCAAACTCTGGCTATTCAATGGAACTTCCAACTCCTCCATCATTCAAGCTCTTGACCTCTTTATCTGCTTTAAAACCAGTGATATTACTCTGATGAGGTTCTATGTCACTCTGTTGAATGGATCTTGTTCCCTTGTACTAGGACATAACTGGCTTGCCCACTACAATCCATTGATTGATTGGGTTTTGAGCAGTATCTGTTAAGTCTGGGTCCTTTGAATGAGTCTGATGATGTTCAGAATGGAATTGCAATGGAAGAATGAGAAAGAATGGGTGGAATGGAGGGGACAAGGATGTTTGGTGCAGGACTTATGTGTCATGCCCTTGTACTTGTTATCCTTGGAGTCAGAGGTCAGATGAGCACAGAGCTCAAGGTTGAAAGTATGAGGAGACTAATTTAATATTCAAACTGAAGTATGTACAAGTTGAAGTACCATATCTATACTACAGAGTTCAGATGGATTAGTAATGGAATGTGACAGGTTGTCAAAGATGAAACAGAATGAGTAATGATATATTAAAGTTAGAGACAGGTTAGGGACATGCTTGAGACAGGTTAGAGACAAGTCAGAGACAGATGTCCAAGACAGGTCTGGAACAGGTCAGAGACAGATGTCAGGCTGTCATACTAAGTGAGACACCTGCTCAGAGAAACTAAGAATGAGAATAACTGAAGGAGATCATATAAATCAAGAATATGAGAGATAAGATAAGAGATATCTAGGAAATCATATCAGAGATCATACTGGAGATCATACTGGAGAGTACTAGAGTACTAGAGCTGAAGCAGTATGTGACAGTATCCCCTTCTTAGGCCTGAACCCCTAAAGGCTATTAGCTAATAGACAATATGGAGTAATGGAGCCTGAATTTAATCATGCCCTGATTTATAAGTTTGGTTAGCCTGTGGTTGCACTTTAACTTTGAACCAACATCATGTCCAGGACCCAACAACCATATGCCAACATCAAGAAGTGGGATAATGCCTATCTTGCAGAGTATAAGAATGATGATGACATATTGTGGAATGCAAAGGTGGTAGAGTGAAGGTGAAGGGTGAAGATGAGAAAGAAAAAGGAGACACAAAGGAAGGCAGAGAAGGAGGCAAGAAAGAAGGTGGAGGTGGTGGCATTGGAGGTGTGGAGGGCAGAGCAGACACAGAAGGTGGTAGAGAAGGCCATGAAAAAAAGGGTAAGTGCTGCTCCCATAGAAACCAACTGAAACTGACCAACCATAGGTAGCAGAGATAACCACTTAGCAGAGCCAGAGCAAGGAAAAGGCATAGGTGTGAAGCAGACCTTTCATATGCCAGAGGTGCAATGAGTGCAGGCTCAAGTGTTAGCTTGGGCTAGGCAAGTCAACCTCATGCATGGAGTGCTACAAGGCAAAGGCAAAGTGTGAGTGGCCTAGAGAGGAGAAGCCAGAGTGGTAGAGGAAAAGGGCCATTGTGGAAGTGGAGAGGCCAGCAAAGAGGGCAAGAACAAAGGGGAGTAGTATCATAGCTGGGTCTAGTGGCTCAGAGGGTTCAGCTCTGGAGTGGGTAAAGGCCCTCCAGAGCATTTTGAAGTTGATCAAAGGACTCCAGGAGGCAGTCTGGTCACAAACAAGATGGCAGATCCACCAAATTGTTATATGCTGTTTCTACTCTAAAACTCCACATCCAACTCCTTGACAACTCTGGAGTGATCTCCTCCATTCACGTGTGTAGGATCTTTGGATCCATGTGATTTTTTCTTTTATATTCATCTTTGTTCTCTGATTGACTGTGCCTATCCATTTTGTTGGATCTTTGTTCTTAGATGTGCAGTCTGGCATATCACATCTCCAGTGCACAGCTCCAGGTTTCTCATTCCCATTTTACTTATCATCCTATTCCATAGTTACTCTGTTAGTAATGTGATACAACTCCAGTAGTATAAATATTGTAGTTACTTCACTGTACACTCCTCAGTTTGAATATCAATTTAAATAACTCTGGTTGTCTTCTTCCTTACCCTCACATCCCTCCTCTGAAGAGTCAAATCTACACAAGGTATGACACATAAGTCCTACACCAAGACTCACCCCTTCACTCCACTACTCTGCTCCTACTCCTATGCCCATGAACTTCCTTCTGGAGGACTGGAGTAACTGATCTTAATAGTATATTCAGACTCCCATTTGTGTAGATTCTCCATTACCATCAAGCATGAGCAGTCATCAGTACTACCCATCCCAACATGAAGCCCTTTAGTCCACATTTAGTAGTTATTGCTCCATCCCAGGCAATCTTCTTAGCATCTCTGCTTGTCCTCAGTCCTCCATCTCTGCACACCTCACACACCATGGGAGCCATGTCTCCACAACCCCTAGATCATCTATGGGCACTCCACCACCTGGAGATAGACATACTCAGTCCCCCCTGTCATATCCCACTTGTTCTAGTGCTCGCTTCACTTCTAGGAACAGCACTCCACTTGCCTTCAAACCTTTCACACAATTAGCTAACACCATCAAAGCTATGAACTCCAAACTTCTGTCCAACTCTGCTTTAACCACTCCTAAAATCCGTTTGCTGGATTGTTTTGATGGTCTCCATCCATCAAAACTCCGTTCCTTCATCACACAATGTGAACTTAACTTCCAAGCTCACCCATGCTCATTTCACACTGATTAAGCCAAGGTTACATTTGCACAGTCTTATCTCTCTGGCACTACATTAGAATATTTCAAGCCAGACCTCCTCAGAGTTAACACTCTGCAGGATTGTCCATTATGGATGGATGATTGGTATTCATTCCTTTATGAACTTCAGTTGAATTTCAGCCCTCATGACCCAGTTGCCAATGCTGAGGCAGCCCTTGCATTACTCCACATATCTAACTCCAAAAGGATCTTCCAATACATAGTTGAGTGGAATCGCTCCACTTCTCAGGTCTGAGAATGGGGCTTTGGTGCACTCCTCCAAAGCTTCTATTTAGGACTTTCTGATCACATCAAAGATGAACTCTCTTGTCTTGAAAAGCCCTCCACTATCTATGAACTCTGTTTTATGGCTTAGGAGATTGACCACCAGTATTGGGAATGCCAGAAAGAACAAACTGGTAACCCTCCTCCCTCCTCTGACTTGTCTTCATCAACTCTGTCCATCTCTGCAACTTTGGATGAGCCTTTCACAGATCCTCTCTCATCCTTAAACATTCCTACTAAAGCATTATCTGCAACTCATGATCTTCCATCCTCCAATTCATCTGACTCTCCAACTCTGCTCTTGGGCTCTGACAGTTGCCTTCATTCAGAAGAATGACTTCATCACATCAACCTCACACTCTGTATGTTCTGCAGTTCCATGGGACACTCCATGATCTCTTGTCCCTGCTCTGACTCTCATGCCACTATGATGCATGCATTTGTTCCTTCCTCCATGTCTTCAAGTTCCTCCAACACCTCTTCATCATCAGATGATTGACTTCTGCTCTTCTCTGGACCTCTGTCCTTCCTGTTCTTATTCCTATACTATCTAGTATACTCTGTTTAATTTTGTTCTCTCCAATACTTCAATTTTGTTTTCATCTATATTTACTTGTTCTTTTCCCCA
>JBBPUB010000726.1:0-10146 GCA_038094415.1 Xerocomus alliaceus
GTGTTTCAATGACATGCCATTTTAAAATGGCTATATCTTGATGCCATGACCACCAAATGACATGATCTAAGTGGTGTTAGAATGCCAAGAGCAAGTACTATCTTTGACCCTGCAAGTGTTTGATCTTGTTTGTCCCATATCTTTGGCAATTGACCCATTTGTCCAAGATGGTCCAACATTGGGACACTTTTTTGAGCCACTGTAAGTTGTGGGAAAGGGTTAAAGAGAAGTAGGAGGGAATACCAGTTGAGGAGTGTTAAAAACTAATTGAAAGCATGCCTAAAAGGATTCAAGCAGTGCTCAAAGCAAAAGGAGGCTATACCAAGTACTAATAATACTTAAATATTTTTGTAAATATAAAAGTGCAAAAATCCTTTTCATGACATTACTGTTTTAAAATGATCATATCTTCACACCATGTGAATTATATCACATGACTCAGGGACTGATTTGATAGCCAGAAGTATACTTTATTTATAGCCCCACCAAGGCTAAGTGAAATTCTCACAGGGGTAGGCAATGTGCATCACACACTGCAAGTGAGGCCAACTGCTAAAATCAGTTACTCTGGTCATCCTGAAGGAAGTCTGAGGGAGCAAGGAGTTAGAGTGAAGTAGCAGAGCAAAGGGGTGAGTCTCAGTGCAGGACTTATGTGTCACACCTTGTGTGTTACATGAGTAGCCTAAGTCTGCTACTAGAGATGAAGAATGCAAGGGTGGACTAGATGCAAGGGACTTTGAAGGTACTGGGGACTTGAAGGTGCAAGGGTTTCTGGAACACGGTGCAGAGGATGCAGCGGACTCAAGGTTACATGTTATTGCATAGACCAAGAATGTAGACTACAATATAGGGCACAGAATATAAAGACAACAATGGAGTGAAGGAAGACAGGGATACTAAGCCACTGTGAGAGAAGTGACTATAGAGAGGTAAGCATCCCAAAGCAAAGGTAAAGGATGTAAAGATTACAAAGGAATAAGTGCTGTGGAATGTGGAGTCACCACCAGGATGAAATAACGTTCTACATACGTGAAGAAGAACAGTGGGCGGTATTGAGGAATAAGGAGACTGAGTAAGAAGATGAAGCGATGAAGGAAAAGGATTGTAACAATACCCCCTTCATACACTGGAAGTCCCACTTCCAATACTCTAACCCTGAGTGGTGCCTTCAAAGATTGCCAATGCCTGAGGTACAGAATAATGTTCAAATGGACAATCATCTCGGATGTGTCCAGAAGCATCATGTATGGCACAAACTCTCTGAGGGCAGAAGCAAGGACCATGCCCCCATCATAGGCAAAAGGAGCATTGGGTATGAAGGCAATCGTGAACATTGTGACCAGGAGCAGGTTGGTTATAGGTAGAGCATCGGTACTAGAAACAGTCTGCTTGATAATGACCCCTACCTTCACATAGAAAGCAGGTGGTAGTGGCGGAGGCAGGGAGAGATCTGGTGGCAGATTGAAGTACCTGATGGGGGAAGGATAGCACCCATTGGCCGTTCAGGAGGGTGAGTAGGAACTTCTGATTAGAAGCAATGACTCCTTGATCTAGTTCAAAGGTGGTGATTCCTGTTGGTCCTTCTGATTCCAAGAAAATGGAGGATGAGGAGGTTGTGATGAGGGATAATGGAGGAGGAGGCAAGGAGATTCACTCCACTAGGGCTATATGGAGTGGGGCCGGAGAGGCAGCGGTTGTGATAGGGGGTGAAGGTGAAGTAGACGAAACAAGAGGAGTGTTTGATATAGAAGAAATAGATTCCAGATAGTGGTCACATTCCTGCAGCAAGAGGGAAAGATATATACATCTGAAGGTAGGGAAAATTAATGCAGGTGGAATCATGGAAACATACATATCAAAACCAAAAAGACAAAGTACAGAGAGAATTCTTTCAGGGATTTTATTGATAGCTAAGCATAAAGGAACTCCCGCCATGGAAGGAATGTCAGAAGGGATGCAACGATGATGGTAATATTGAACATGAGCTACCTCATGGAAAAGTCTAACTAGCTTCTGGATAATTTCGTCATCTTGGTACAGAGGGAGGACCTCAACAGCATGGAGGAGCTGGGGGTCTGCGAGAATAGCACTATAGAGGATGAAGGTGGCAGAGGTGGGCAAGAATGTAGGCCACACTCGCAAGGATCTGAGTCATGCATACCCAGACAACAATGAGGAGAAGGACGAGGAAGGAGAAAGCATGTTCAAGGGCAACTAAAATGGTAGGATCAATGGGCATCTAACGATGATGATAAGAGAATGTGGCTGCCCAATATATGGTAACCACAACAGTGGTGATGAAGATAAGGCAAAGAAGGATGACAGAGATGATCAGCTAGAGGTTAATGCGATCCATGATGAGTGTTACAATTTTGTTCCTTCATCGCTTCATCTTCCTCCTCAGTCTTGTCATTCCACAGTACCAACCGCCTTTCTTCTTCACATATATAGAACGTTACTTCATCCTGGTGGTGACTTCACATTCCGCAGCCTTTATCTCTTTGTAATCTTTACCGTTATCTTGGGACGCTTATCTCTCCACAGTCGCTTCTCTCACAGCGGCTTAGTATCCCCATCTTCCATAGCGTTCCATACATTTCTTTTGTCAACCTTTATATTCTGTGCCCTGTATCTTAGTCTACATTCTTGGTCTACGCAATATCATGTAGTCTTGAGTCCGCTGCAGTACCTGCACTGTGTCCCTTGAAATCCCTTCACACCTCAGAACCCCCAGCACCTCAGAGATCCCTGCACCTAGTCCACTCTTGGTACCCTTCGTCTTCAAGCAGCAAACTCAGGCTACTCACGTAACAAAAGACCAAGAATCTCCCTATGTCCCTCTTATCTAAGAGCTGGATGCACCCCACTGAACCACCATTGCTCATAGACCCTCCCGTCAAATCTCTCGAGCATATAGCGCTCACTCTAGCCCGGAAAGAACCCCCCCAGCATCCCCAGCCCCCAGGCAACCCTCTAGGCTCCCCTCAACCACTCCCATAGGAACCCCGTTGCACCCTGGCCCTAGTACCCCTCTAGCACCTTTGCGTCCATTAACCCCACTGTTTCCCACTCACACCCCATCCCCAGTCACCCCCATGTCCATCCACACCACAGAACTTAAAGCAGCCCTCTCCGCTAACTTCTCAGAAGAGCAAGATGACGCTACCCAATGGATTAATGAAACGGCAGAACCCCTTGAGAACTTGAACCGGCTCTACTACGTCTATTAGATAAAAAATATAAAGGAGACTACTAACTCGTTCTGTTGAGGAAAGAGTTGAGAGGGCGAAAAGGTCTTAGTGGTCGAGTTCTGGTGAAGACCAAGAGACTAGACTGGGGATCTACCCAGCGTCGTCCTTGGGGTTTATATACTACTATACTATTTGTACATGTTTGTCTAACCCTAATACCTGATTAGATAGAATGCTATGCCTACGTAGTAGGGATGCGACTAAGGTAAGAGTCCGTGTTGTAGCTATCCAATAGCAATAAAGTCGTACCACAGCCTCTAGGGCTAAGGGTGTGAATCAACCAATAGCATAACTGCCTGCACTGCCTGCAAGGCTGTGTGATGCTGTGTACCATGCACATCAGGTGTGCTGTTAATGTCCGTCGTATAGCCTCTAGGGCTAAGGGTACTAACACGTTTGATACTGCGGGTGGCAGATCAAATGGAAGAGAAGCCGCAGCAGCGGTAATGAACTGGGCTGTGCCATAGCCATGCACAGCACGGAGATGAAAAGAATCACGCGGTGATTAAAAGGGCGTTGGCTACACGCGTTAGAAGTCTAGAGGGAACACGGTAATGACCATGTCAAAGAATAGCCAAATGGAGATAGATCTGATCGGGAAGAAGAGCAGAAGATAAGCATGATCAGATTAGTCATGAAATGATAAGATAAGATCAAGCAAAAAGTATACGCTAAGTCCGTTGCGTTGAAGAGTCTACCAGAGACCGTATACGAGACGGCAAGGATCGTCACAATTAAAGCCATGAAAGCTTACTTCGCCATCAACTCTGCTCTCTACCATGACGACGAAACCAAGATCATGACCACCCTGAACAAACTTAGCAAGGGAAGAGCTGTTCCTTTCTCTGAACTTTGGTATGACAAACTAGCCGATCCTAACACTGCAGCCACGGAAAAGACCTTTGATAAGTTCGTAACCAACTTCGAAGGAACCTTTTTTCCTTTTGATACTAAGGCCACTGCACGCCTCACCTTGACCAAACTTGTCCAGAAATTGTTCCACAAGCCTAGTGGAGAGATCAACGATGGATTCCAGAAGTACATTACGGAATTCCAGAACTTAGCCACCCGAGCTGGGATCACTGATCACGCCATGCTCATCGACACCTTCTCTCTGGGCATTGACCAGCGGATCGCCATCATGGTCCTCTCCATGGACAAGGTCCCCATCCTTATCGGAGATTGGCTGGAGAAAGCCAAAGTTTTTCACACACAGATCACTCACATCAAAGCCTTGAAAAAAGGGAAACCTACCCCTTCCCTCCAAAGAACCCCCAGAGATCCAAACGCCATGGATGTCAACGCTGTTTGACTCACAAAGTTAACCCCTCAGGAAAGGGCCAAGTGCATCAGAGAAGGACATTGTTTCTGATGCTGCCGCACAGGCCACAATGCCATCCAGTGTCGTTCCTATAACTCTCCTAGCCAAACCATCGCCACCACTACCACCACTACGATGCCTACCACTTCTACCATCACAGCTCCCACCCCTCCATGCATACCCACTCTCTCCGCATTACAGACGTTTGTCCATCATCTCCAAACCCAGGGAAAGAATGAGGATGAGATCCTCCAAGTCCTCCAAGCTTGTTACGAGGACTCCCCAGATGAACAACTCCCCACAATGTCTTTTTAGAAGGAGAGGGTGTGTCAATGTCTCCCTCCCATGTAATTGTAGGACTGCCTAGTTACCGCACAATTCGAATCCCCATTTGTCTCTGAGTGCAGTCTGAAATCATTGAAACTATCGTGCTCATTGATAGTGGAGCTACAGGAAACTTCATCGATAAATCCCTAGTCCTAGGCTTAAACCAAGGCATATGGGCCCTCCCTGAACCCATCCAAGCGTGGAACGTTGATGGAACAGAAAACCACCATGGAACTATTCGAGCAAAGCTCAAAGCAGAACTCTCCCACCAGAACTTCTCTGACAACGTCGATCTGCTTATCCTGGGACTTGGTAAGAAGCAGGTGATCCTTGGGATGCCTTGACTGCAGAAGTGGAATCCCCAGGTGGACTGGCGGACAAAATCCCTTCTGCTCCCACAGGATCACCTTGAAGAAAGTCTCAACAAGATCACGATCTCCACTCAACTAGCACAGGATAACCTCCCCCAGACCACCCTGCTACCCGATTGGTGCAAGGAGTACGAAGACATATTCTCCGAAAACACGTTCAACACGTTACCCCCTCATCAACCCTATGACCACATCATTGATTTAAAGCCCTCCTTTCTCCCAAAGATTGCCAAGGTATATCCCCTGAACCCCAAAGAGAAGGACGCCTGCAAAACATTTGTTGATGAAAATCTTAAAACCGGTTGCATCCTCCCTTCGAAATCCCCACAAGCATTCCCGTTTTTCTTCGTTCCCAAGAAAGATGGCACACTGCGTCCCTGCCAGGACTATTGATACCTTAACTCCCATACGATTCGCAATGCCTACCCCCTGCCACTCATTTCTGATCTAGTTGATGACATGAAGGAATCCACTCTATTTACCAAATTAGACATACGATGGGGGTACAACAATGTTCGCATTTGAGAAGGGGATCAATGGAAGGCTGCCTTCATCACCCCCCTTGGACTCTATGAACCCACTGTCATGTTCTTCGGATTCTGCAATGCTCCACCAACGTTCCAGGCATTCATGAACCATATCCTTGCGGACCTCCTGGCAGAAGGATGGCTTAAGATTTATATGGACAATATAGGGATTCACACCAAAGACGACCTAGAAACCCATCACCAGCACACCAAACAGGTTTTTGACTGCCTTCAGAAACACCAATTATTCTTGAAACTGTCAAAATGTTTGTTCGACACCCCCACCATGGAATACCTTGGAATGATCATAGGGCAAGGGAAACTCCAGATGGACCCAGTCAAACTTAGTGCCATAAAGGAATGGCAACCCCCATCCTCTGTCAAAGGAATTCGAAGTTTCCTCGGATTCATTAATTTCTACCAGAAGTTTATTCCCAACTTCTCTAACATCATATCTCCACTTACCTTCCTCACCTGGAAGGATCAACCCTGGAAGTGGACCCCCCAGCAACAACACGCCTTCAAGACCCTCAAAGATACCTTCATTTCAGCCCCAGTCCTAGTACTCCCAGACCCCAGCAAACCCTTCTCCATGATGACGGATGCTTCCCTTCTTGCAGCTGGAGCTGTTCTGCTCCAGAAAGACACAAATGGTGATGATCACCCCTGCGCCTATTTCTCCAAAACCTTCTCCTCGGCCAAAAGGAACTATGACATCTATGACAGAGAGCTACTCACCGTTATCCTTGCCCTAGAGGAATGGAGACAGTACCTATCGGGCTCACCACACCCTGTCACCATCATCACTGATCACAAGAACCTATCGTATATTAGAGACCCTTGCAAACTCTCGAGACGTCAAGCATGCTGGTCACTTTTCCTACAGGACTACAATCTTATCTGGCAGGTCATGCCCAGAACCAAAATGGGCCCTACAGATGCCCTATCTCAACAATCATCCCTAGACACCTCCTCTGACAACAACGACTCCTCCATCATATCGGAACCCACCATCATCCAAGCCCTTGACATCGCCCTGCTACACAAGATCCAACTCTCCTCTGCCACAGATCCCTTGGTCCTCAAAGCACTCAAGGCAGTGCAGCTCGGATCCCCATTATTTCCTAGGTCGATAGTATCAGACTGGAAGTTTGATAATGGCCACCTTTTCTACAGGGATAGGTTGTATGTTCCACCTGAGCACCGGTCCTCCCTGCTTCACACATTCCACACGTCACCCACCACAGGCCATGCAGGTCAATTTTGCACCAAGGTTCTTCTAGAATGAGATTTCTGGTGGCCAGGACTCGCCACCTTTGTCAAAAACTTTGTCAACAGGTGCCCCACATGTCAAACATCTAAAGCCAACACTCATCCCAATACCCCCCCACTCTCACCGATCCCCTCTGCTACCACCCTGCCGTTCAAACAGTTGTCGGTAGATCTAATTATGGACCTACCCCTTTCTGAAGGGTTCAACTCCATCATGGTCATGGTCGACCATGGGCTTACGAAGGGGGTAATTCTCACTCTGTGTCACAAAACCATTGATGCATTGGGGGTAGCCCATCTTTTCCATGACCATGTATTCAAACGGTTTGGTCTGCAGGATTCTATCATATCCGATAGAGGACCCCAGTTCGCCTCTGCACTGGCTTGAGAACTGGCCAGACTACTCCATTACAACGTTAAACTATCCACCGCATATCACCCATAAACTGATGGCCAAACGGAATGAACCAACCAGGAACTTGAGACATACCTAAGAATCTTCTGTGGAAACAACCCGCATGAATGGGCCAAGTTCCTTACCACCACTGAGTTCCAGCATAATGCTTGCCCACACTCCTCCACTAAGAAATCCCCTTTCCATCTCATGCTAGGCTATGAGCCCAGGACCTTTCCTCCCCTCACAAAGACCTTCGTTCCCGCACTCTCTGCCAGGATGGACATCCTGCATAAGGCAAGGGACGAAGCTCTTGCGGCTCACAGCTCTGCGTGCCTGGCTATGAAAAAACACCAGGTAACCAGATTCTCTCCTTGGAAAGTTGGAGATAAGGTGTGGTTGGAAGCCACTCATCTTCGGATCCCGTTCCCATCACGGAAGTTGGCTTCCAAATGGGTAGGACCATTCGAGATCACCCAAGTCCTCTCTCCACTGGTCTACCATCTTAAGCTCCCCAAGTCTTGGAAAATTCATGACACGTTCCATGCCTCTCTCTTATCCTCGTTTAAACAAACCCTAGCCTATGGCCCCCCATTTCTAGAACCCCCCCCAGAAACTATAGATGATGAAGAAGAATATGAAGTTGAGGCTATTCTTGCCCACAAAGAAACCCCTGGTTGCTATCGTTATCTTATCAAATGGAAAGGTTATGCCCCTTCTGAAAACACTTGGGAACCTGAGGGCAATCTCCACCACACAGCCACCATTTTGACAGATTATAAACGCCACTATCTACTGCAGTAACCAAAGATCCATATGGAACACCTTGACATTCAGCTGATCGTATCCATTCTCCTTCTGTGCCTCATTCTTATCACCACTGTTGTGGTCACCATATATTGGGCAGCCACATTCCCTCATCGTCATTAGATGCCCATCGACCCCATCATTCTAGTTGCCTTGGAACATGCTCTCTCCTTCTTTGTCCACCTCCTCATCGTGGTCTGGATATGCACGACTCAGATCCTCATGAGTATAGCCTGGATTCTTGCCCACCTCCGCCACCTTCATCCTCTACAGCGCCATCCTCGTGGACCCCCAGCTCCTCCATGCCGTCAAAATCCTCCCTTTATACCAAGACAATGAAGTTACCCAGGAGCTAGTTAGATTATTTCATAAGGCGGCTCGTGTTCAATATTACCATCACCGTTGCATTCCCTCTGACACCCCCCCCATGGCAGGGATTCCTCTGCGCTTAGCAATCAATAAAATCCCTGAGAGGATTCTTTCTGTACTTCGTCTTTTTGGCTTTGATATGTATGTCTCTATGATCCCCACTGCACTTATTTTTCCTACCTTCAGACGTATTTACCTTTCTCTCTCGCTGCAAGAACGTAATCACTACCTGGAGTCCATTTCTTCTATTCCAAACACTGAACCTGTTTCTTCTGTTTCACCTTCGCCTCCTACCTCTACAGTTCCTTTTTCTCCAGTCCCACTCCATGTCACTCTGGCTGAACGAATCTCCTCACCCCCTCCTCCATTGTCCCCCATCTCACTCTCCACATCCTCTGTCTTTCTGGACTCAGAAGGACCATTGGGAATCTCCACCTATGAACTGGACCAAGGAGTTATTGTAGTGAATAGAGAGTTTCTGCTCACCCTTCCTAATGGCCAATGGGTATTATCTGCTCCCCATTGCATACTCCAACCCGCCACTAGACCCTTGCCTGCCTTCAATGCTACCACTTGCTTTCTATGTGGAGGTAGGGGTCACTATCGAGCAGACTGTTTCCAGTACTGATGCCCTACCTGTAACCAATCCACTCCTGGTCATAATGTTTGCGATTGCCTTCGCACCCAATGCTCCTTTTGCCTACATTGGGGACATGGCCCTTGCTTCTGCCCTCAAAGGGTTTGCACCACATGCGATGCTCCTGGACACATCCGAGACGATTGTCCATTTGAACATTATTCCATACCTCAGGCATCTGCAATTTTTGGAGGGACCACTCGGAGTTAGAAGGTTGGAAGTGGGACTTCCAGTGTATGAAGGGGGTACTGTTACAATTTTGTTCCTTCATCACTTCATCTTCCTTCTCAGTCTTGTCATTCCACAGTACCAACTGCCTTTCTTCTTCACGTATATAGAACGTTACTTCATCCTGGTGGTGACTCCACATTCCACAGCCTTTATCTCTTTGTAATCTTTACCATTATCTCGGGACGCTTATCTCTCCACAGTCGCTTCTCTCACAGCGGCTTAGTATCCCCATCTTCCATAGCGTTCCATACGTTTCTTTTGTCAACCTTTATATTCTGCGCCCTGTATCTTAGTCTACATTCTTGGTCTATGCAATATCATGTAGTCTTGAGTCCACTGCAGTACCTGCACTGTGTCCCTTGAAATCCCTTCACACCTCAGAACCCCCAGCACCTCAGAGATCCCTGCACCTAGTCCACTCTTGGTACCCTTCGTCTTCAAGCAGCAAACTCAGGCTACTCGCATAACAATGAGCCCTGGTTACTGCAGCTGATTGTGGCATTTATAATCTGTTAGAATGGAGGCTGTATGATGGAGATTACCCTCTGGTTCCCAGGTATTCTCAGATGGGGCATAACCCTTCCATTTGATCAAGTATCGATAGTGACCAGGGGTTCCCTTGTGGGCTAGAATAGCCTC
>JBBPUB010000727.1:0-10137 GCA_038094415.1 Xerocomus alliaceus
TCGACTATTAAGCCACTTCGCCCTCCTCAACTCTTTCCTCAACAGAACGAGTTAGTAGTTCCTACTCTTTTTAGCTGATAGTTTGTAGTAGAGCCGGTTCAAGTTCCCTTCGGGTTCTGCCGTTTCAGTTACACTACCCTCCACTTAAAGATTATTGTCCAAATGATCAAAGGGGAGACGATGAGTTGGAACTACAGTGATATTTTTAGGACGTTTTTGAAACAGGAAAAGAAACTGGTTGAGATCAATAGTAAGGGCTCTTGGAGCTGAGGGGTGTTTGTGATAGAAGTCGGAAATAGCCTCCTTGGCATTAGTAAGGTTGGAGCAAGGCTCCCAAGTTCATTCAGTTTCGTCATATCCTTTCCAGTGTACCAGATATTCCAGTCAGTGCTGCCAATATCTGCTGTCCACAATGAAATCAACTTTCCACTCATTATCTCTATCCTTGGTAACCTTGACAGGACCAGGCTGTTCTACCAGCTGACCTTCTAGGTGTTCCTTATAAGGTTTAATACAAGAGATGTTAACAATGGGATGGATTCTCATGGATCAGGGAAGTTTTAGTTCCATGGCATTAGTTCCCATCATCTTTGTAATGGTAAATGGACCAAGCCATCTTTCAGAGAGCTTCTTTGAGGCACACATGAGTTTCAGATTATCTATGGATAGCCACACCTGTTGGCCCACACTATACTCAGGGGAATCACTGCGAAATTGATCTGCATACTTCTTTTAATATACTTGGACTGCTTTCATGTTTTGCTGTACTTGATCAAATGTAGCAGCCATTTCGTCAGCAAACCTTACTACAGTGGGTGCTTTATCTGTCTTAAGCAGTTCTATTCCCATTCTGGAATTGTACGAATGTGTGACTTCAAAGGGGGTCTTCTTGGTAGAAGTGTGTTGTTTAGAATTAATGGAAAACTGGGCAACGGCAAGCCAATCTGCTCATTGATCTTGTTTTTCAGAGCAAAAGATTCTCAAAAACTTCTGAACTTCTTTATTAACAATCTCTGATTGTCCATTAGTTTGTGGATGAAATGTGGTACTCAGTTTGGTTTCAATAGATAAGGCTTTGTTAATCTCTGTATGCTTTCAAACATGATTTAGGAATAATCATGCCATATCCAGGGCACTGCACTGCTTGGTGCACAGAATAAGTTCAACTTCTTTTGAAAATCAATCTACGATGGTAAGAATGGCATCAAACGATCTAGACTTAGATAGATCGGTGATGAAATCTGTGGAGATATGGCTCCATGGTCTCTCTGGAATAGGAAGAGGTTGTAAAAGCCCACTAGGAGCTTTATTTGTTCCCTTGAATTATTGGCATCTTTTACAGTGGCTTACATATTCTTTCATGAAAGTGGATATCCTGGGCCACCAATAGAATCTAGAAATCAATTCTAGAGTCTACTCATATCCAGGATGTCCCGCAATTGGAGAGTCATGATACAATCTTAGAATATCCATCTTGATCAGGGCAGAATCTGGTATGTATATGTGGCCTTGCAGATCATGCAACAAGCCATCTTCTCCTTCAAGTAAAAAGTGTTTTCTGCCGAGATGTATGGTCTCCTTCTCTGTTAGCTTATAAAGCTCATTGAATATAGATTTATTAAGTCATTTGCCTTCATCGGAGATGAGAATTGGGGTATCTTGCTCCATAGATCCAATCTGCTCCGGCAGAATGACTAACACTCCTTTATTGTCATTCTCAATTCCAATAGCATGGTCTTCTCATCTAGAAAGAGCATCTGCTTTTCCCATTGTAGCTCCAGGCTTGTGGATCCATTTCAAATGAAATCTAGATAAGTATTGCGCCCATCTTGCTTGTCTATGATTGAGATCTTGTTGGATCTGATACCATTGAAGGTTCTAGTGATCATTCCATACTTCCACAGGAAATCTGACTCCTTTGAGATAATGTCTCCATTTCTCCAATGCTCTAATAACTGAAAGCATCTCTTTATCGGAGATAGGGTAGTTTCGCTCAGCAGGCTGCATGCTATGTGAAGCATAAGCAACAGGGTGCCATTTGTCTTTTTTCTTTACCGAGAGTACTGCTCCGGTGGCGTAGTCTGAGGCATCCACTTCTAAGTGAAATTCGCAATCAATATCTGGATAAGCTAAAACTGGGGCTGCAATGAAAGCATTCTTTAGCATTTCAAATGCCTTCTGCTATGTTATTCCCCATTCAAAGGGAGTTTCCTTCTTTAGTAAATTATTTAGTGGTCTAGCCACTTGAGAAAAATCTAAGATGAATCTTTGATAGAAGTTAGCCAATCCTAAGAAACTTCGTACTTCTTTTAGAATGGGCCATTGGGTTATGGCCTCAACCTTCTTTGGATCCATAGAAATGCCATTCTTTCCCACAATCATGTCTAGAAAGTCTACTTTCATAATACGAAAGTGGCATTTGGGGGCTTTCACAAAGAGGTCATTCTCCATGAGTCGTTTGAGCACTTCTCGCACAATTTTATCATGTTCCTTTGGATTGTCTGTCTTTGTGAATATCAAAAGATCATCAATGTAGACAACTACTGCATCATCCATGTTGGCAAAAATCTCATTTATCATTGCTTAAAAGGTTGCAGAAGAATTGCATAAGCCAAAATACATTACTAATGGTTCGTAAGCTTCTCAGAAGCATATGAAAGCAGCTTTCCATTCATCTCCCTCTTTGATGTAAACGTTATTGTATTCCCAGTGAAGATCCATCTTCATGAATAATTTAGCATCTTTGAGTTTATTGATTAATTGTGATATAAGGGGTAAGGAATAGTTATTCTTGATGGTTCGTTCATTGAGGTATCGGTAATCCTGTACCATTCGCTTTCCTCCATCCTTCTTTGGGATGAAGAAGACAGATGAAGTCTGAGGTGATTTCGAAGGGCGGATATATCCTTTCTGTAACTGTTCATCTAGGAAGACAGTCACTTCTTCCTGTTCATCCATGGACAAGGGTATGATCCTTCCTTTCTTAGGTTTGAAATTGTCCTACAAATCTATAGTGTGATCCCAGGATTTTTGTAATGGCAATCTTTTTTAAAGAAAACTGTGAGATAATCATGATATTCTATCAGAACTAGTTGTTCAGGGGGAATCTCTTTTGGTTGCACTCATTCCAGAACTTTCTTTTGATTGTCATTCCTTTCTAAGGAATTTATCCAGTGATACATCCAATAGCTTTGGTCTAGCTGTTCCTTTTGAAGCATTTGTAAAAACTTGCTTGGGGTGGAATCACCTTGTTGGAGATTTCAACAGTGTTGGGGACATCTCATCAATCTAACTGATCCAGTTGTCCAATCTATATCTGGGTTGTGGTGCTGTAACCACTCATATCCCAGAATAAACTTGAACTTTCCTAGGTAAGTGACCTCAGCTGTCAATTTCTCACGATGACCTTCATATTCCATAACAAGTTGACAATTATGCGTTATCTTTCCAGCAGTGTTGAGTGTACTGTTGGCGTTATACACCGCTATAGAGTGCTTTAAAGGGGTTAAAGGTAGTTTAAGACACTGTGCAAAACTTTGATCAATGAAGATCACGTTTGCTCCAGAATCTAGGAGGGCAGATGTTTTTGTAAAAGGTATATTGAGTCTTGGGGTAATCTTTATTGGGAGGACTATATCCTTTTGGGGATTAATTGTTCTTAGAAAGTGAAATTCCTTTTCTTTTGATTTGGGTAACAAATCATCTAGATCTACTTCTGTCAGATTCAGGTACATTGTTCTTATGTCATGTCTTTTTTGTTTGGGTGTGGGTATAGAAGTCTCCATACTTCTTATCTTTATGACGTCTGAGAAAACTTTCTCTGTTTTGGTTAAATGCAAATCAAGTACCAGTGTTTCGTCCCAGCCAAGCTCATCATCTAGATAAGACCCACATGACAGCAAAGATAAAGTTTCTTCTATTTCCAGAATAGCATATTAATTAGGGCTTCCTCCTTTTCCAGACTTTAGAGGTTGCCCTAGACTTTTCTTTTCTTGAAAATTGTCTCATAATCCTAGAACCATACCCTTGCTTCATCAAATCCCATTCCTGCGATGGATTTACTCCAATTTTGTTCCTTCCCTTTGTCTTTGGTCAGAACAGAGTCAGAACTTTTTTCCTTGTTCATCTCACAAATTTTCCAAGACGGGAGTCCTGTAGCACACCATCAGGCATGTCCTCCTCCAAGAAACTTGCATTTATCACATGCCTTTTTGGGTTTAGTACATTTGAATGCTATGTGGGGCCCCTGGCAGTTGAAGCATTTTAGGGGTTTATGAGATTCTTGCCCCTTTTGAACTGCATCTACGTCCATGGCATTGGAATCTCGCAAAGGTCTAGAGATTCGATTGGCTGTTCCTCGCCTAATGAATCCCAAAAGTTCCTGTCTTTCCCCGTACTCTTTCACTTTTTTCATGAAAGTGGCACAATCCTTATATTGGCCATCTCTCAAAAATAGGTATTTTACCATATCTTGATTCATGTTTCTTTTAAGGATTTGTAAAATTCGATCCCCATCATATTCCGCTTGTAACAGATAATTTTCCAGTTTTACAAGATACTAGGCTACCGTCATTTTATTGGTTTGTTTGAGATTCTTGATCTGACAGTGTGCCCACTCTCTTTCATTGGTTAAGCAGAAATAAAGTTCCACAAGTTGTTTAAACTCGGGCCAATTGGTGGTTTCTCCTTTTAGGAGCTTGTTGAAATGTGCACAAGCAAAGGCTCCAGCATCTCCTTTCATCATTCATGATAAGATAGCTTTTACTCCCACTTCTCCATGGAGTGTGCCAATGTTTTCTTGTCTCCATACTTGTGCCTTAGTCCACCATTCTTCAAACTTTCTTCCTCTGGTTCCATTGTACTCTCCTGGATCTGCTACAACTTTGGTGATTCTAATGGAGGAATGGAAGGATGGTTTGGATTTTACTTGTTCCTCCATTTCTTCCATATCTTCTCAGAGTTTCTTATTTTCATGTAGTATTTGTTCCATAGCCCAGCTATGTAGATCAAGGTACTCCTTAAGATGAATACCTAATTGGAATAGATTATTCTTTGAAGATCCAGCAAGAGCATCCAGTGCATTAGCAAGGTGTTCAGGTAGTGCCATGATTTAATCAAAGGTGGCAATTGTGGCATTATCATTCTCGTGGTCAGATCTCACTAATTTCAGGAGATGCCAGTCGTTCTCATTATACCAACCTCCACAGTATCTCCAGTTATCTCCAGATGCTTTTGTTGGGCTGACTATGCCAAAGCTTATTTCAAATGGATTTTCTTAGGTCTTGTATACATGAACTACTGTGAGTATAGGTGTGTTGCATTCAACAACTTGTTTTATGATCCAGCAGATTACAGCAGTAAGAACTAGGAAAATTCCTACAATAGTGGCAAGAATGAGTTCAAATGTTGAAATCATTCAGCACTAGTGTGGGTTATGTTGGAGTCCTTCACCAAAAATCCAACCTTCTGAGGTGGCACTGGTAGCAGGGACTACTCCAATGAATGTGGAAAAAGGTGAGCAAAAGATTCTTGTTTGGTTTCCTACAAAGAGGATTGGTACTTGTGAATTGATTGTGTACTTGGCAATCCACCTAAGGAAGTAGATTGTGATAATGTAAAAGGTCAGGCCAAATGAGAGAAGAATGACAAATGTTTGCATTCAATATTTGTAGAATTGTGAAGGGAGATTTCTAAGTCCTATCCTACTTTCTCTTTCTATTCCCCTCTTTATCTCCTGCTGGTACTGCCTTCTTTGCCTTTTCCTAGGCAGTGGTGGTGCTGCAGGTGCTTCTTCGAACTTGTATTCTGACCACCCTTCTGATAGGTGGTGCTTGGGTAGATTAAAGGTTTGGCTATAAAAATTTTCCTGAACTGTCAAAGCTATAGCGAAGAAGCCCCTCTCTTCTTCTGAGGGCAGCCTCTGCAGTGGTAATCGATCTGTGGTGTTGGTAATACTTGGACCCAGGCTGCAATCGTTTGGATTAGGGGTAGGCAGAAGGAGGAGGTTGGGGGACTCTTCTTCTCTCTCTTCTTTCGTAGAGGTGGATACTATAAGGGGGATGACTATTTCCTTATCCTTCAAGTCGGTGGCTGGCGATGTGCTCTCTTTGCAGCCTTTCTTTGATCTCACATCTCTGTTGATTGTATCTCTCATGATCAAGTCCCAATGGGGGAAGCCGGGTAAAGAATCTTCTAACTCTTTCAAAAAGGTGGTGGCTAGCGAGACGGATCTGTTCCCACTATCCAGGATCTGTGCAGCCTGTTCTTGCCCTTCTCTCAGCTCTGCCCATTGGTGACCAATGATGAAGGAATGAAGGGAGTGAAACGGCAGAACCCGATGGGGAATTTGAACTGGCTCTACTACAACTATCAGCTAAAAAGTAAAGGGAACTACTAACTCGTTCTGTTGAGGAAAGAGTTGAGGTGGTGGAGTGGCTTAGTAGTCAAGTTCTGGAGAAAACCAAGAGACTAGACTGGGGATCTACCCAGCGTCGTCCTTGGGGTTTATATACTACTCTACTGTTTGTACATGTGTGTCTAACCCTAATATCTGATTAGGTAGAATGCTATGCCTACACAGTAGGGCTATGACTAAGGTAAGAGTCCATGTTGTAGCTATCCAATAGCGATATAGCCTCTAGGGTTAAGGGTTGTGCCATCCAATGGTGTAAAGGGCATACCACTGCCTCTAGGGCTGAGGGGAGTGGAAATGAATAACACATTTGATACTGCAGGTGGCAGATCAAATGGAAGAGAAGCTGCAGCAGCAGCAATGAACTGGGCTGTGCCATAGCCATGCACAGCACAGAAATGAAAAGAATCACTCGGTGATTAAAAGGGCATTGGCTACACGCAGTAGAAGATCAGAATGGACACGGTAATAACCATGGCAAAGAATAGCCAAATGAAGATAGATCTAATCAGGAAGAAGAGCAGAAGATAAGCACGATCAGATTAGTCACAAAACGATAAGATAAGATCAAGCAAAAAGTATATGCTGAGTCCGTTGCGATGAAGAGTCTACCAGAGACTGTATACGAGACGGCAAGGATCATCACAGGGAGTGGTGGAACTGGATGGGCACTAGTATTCATTAGTACTGGTGCGTCTGTAGTAAAGGGGGTCACTAGAAGAGATAAAAGTCTAGTCTAATGAAACAGCTGAACCCACGAGGGAACTTGAACTGGCTTTACTACTAACTATCAGCTAAAAAAAGAAGAAAAGAGTACTAACTCGCTACGGTTAGTAGAGAGTTTGAGGTTTTGAGGCTTAAGTAGTTGAGTTTAGATGTAAACCAAGAGACTAGACTGGGGATCTACCCAGCATCGTCCTTAGGGTTTATATACTACTATACTCTTTGTAAATGTTTGTCTAATCCTAATACCTGATTAGGTAGAATGCTATGCCTTCACAGTAGGGCCACAACTAAGGTAAGTGTCCATGTTGTAGCTATTCAATAGCAATAAAGGTGTACCATAGCCTCTAGGGCTGAGGGGAGCAGAAATGAATAACATGTTTGACACTGCAGGTGGCAGATCAAATGGAAGAGAAGCTGCAGCAGCAGTTATGAACTGGGCTGTGCCATAACCATGCACAGCACAGAAATGAAAAGAATCATTCAGTGATTAAAAGGGTGTTGGCTACATGCGGTAGAAGTCTAGAAAGACACAGTAATGACCATGGCAAAGAATAGCCAAATGGAGATAGATCTGATCAGGAAAAAGAGCAGAAGATAAGCACAATCAGATTAGTCATGAAACGATAAGATAAGATCAAGCAAAAAGTATATGCTGAGTCCGTTATGATGAAAAGTCTACCAGAGACTGTACATGAGATGGCAAGGATCATCACAGTTTCAATTTATGAAGGGGGTATTGTTACGATTTATTATATCTTTTGCTATACATTTCTCATCTCCTTGCTCATGCCTCAGTACACTCCTCCATTCTTCATTGTGTACATTGAATGTTATCTTCTCTTAATAGTGTCACCACATTCCATGAAACGGCAGAACCTGCTTGGGAACTTGAACCGGCTCTACTACAACTATTAGCTAAAAAGGAAAAAGACTACTAACTCGTTCTGTTGAGGAAAGAGTTTGAGGTGGCGATAAAGGCTTAGTAGTCGAGTTCTGGAGAAGACCAAGAGACTAGACTGGGGATCTACCCAGCGTCGTCCTTGGGGTTTATATACTACTATACTATTTGTACATGTTTGTTTAACCCTAATACCTGATTAGATAGAATGCTATGCCTACGTAGTAGGGCGGCGACTAAGGTAAGAGTCCATGTTGTAGCTATCCAATAGCAATAAAGGCGTACCACAGCCTCTAGGGCTGAGGGGAACGGAAATGAATAACACGTTTGATACTGCGGGTGGCAGATCAAATGGAAGAGAAGCCGCAGCAGTGGTAATTAACTGGGTTGTGCCATAGCCATGCACAGCACGGAAATAAAAAGAATCACATGGTGATTAAAAGGGCGTTGGCTACACGCGTTAGAAGTCTAGAAGGAACACGGTAATAACCGTGTTCAAGAATAGCCTAATGGAGATAGATCTGATCGGGAAGAAGAGCAGAAGATAAGCATGATCAGATTAGTCATGAAAAGATAAGATAAGATCAAGTAAAAAGTATATGCTAAGTCCATTGTGATGAAGAGTCTACCAGAGACCGTATACGAGACGGCAAGGATCGTCACACTACCCCCCACTTAAAGGTCATTGTCCAAATGATCAAATGGGAGATGATGATTCGTGACAGTAGTGATGTTTTCAGGACGTTTCTGGAAAAGAAAGAGAAACTGATCGGGTTCAATGGTAAGGGCTCGTGGAGCCAAAGGATGTTGTTTATAAAATTCGGAGATAGCCTCTTTGGCATTAGTGAGGTTGGAACATGGTTCCCAAGTTCTATCAGTTTCATCATATCCTTTCCAGTGTACCAGATATTCCAGTCGGTGCTGCCGATATCTGCTGTCTACTATGAAATCAACTTCCCATTTGTTATCTCGATCTTCAGTAACCTTGATAGGACTGGGCCGTTCAATCGGCTGACCTTCCAGGCGTTCCTTGTAGGGTTTAATACGAGAGATGTTGACAACGGGATGAATCCGCATTGATCTAGGGAGTTTCAATTCTACCGTGTTGGTGCCTATCATCTTAGTGATACTAAATGGACCGAGCCATCATTCTGAAAGTTTCTTGGAAGCACGCGTGAGTTTAAGATTTTCGGTGGATAACCAAACTTGTTGGCCCACACGATAATCAGGGGCATTACTGCGAGATTGATCTGCATACTTCTTCTGATGTGCCTGTGCCGCTTTCATATTCTGTCGTACTTGATCAAATGTAGTGGCCATTTCATCAGCAAATCATACTGCAGCAGGTGCCTTGTCTGTTTGAAGTGGTTCTATACCCATTCTAGGATGGTATGTGTTACGCGAGTAGCCCGAGTCTGCTACTGGGAAAACGAGGGGTACTTGGAGATGGACCGGAGACTAGAGACTAGGGGTTCTGAGGTGCTTGGGGACGAAGGACACGGTGCAGGTGCTGCAGCGGACTCAAGACTACGTGTTATTGCGTAGACCAAGAATGTAGACTACGATACACGATTGGTGTTTATAAGGGTAACAAATAGAAGCGCATAGAAGGTCATGGAAGAGTGGGGATACTAAGCCGTCGTGAGAGAGACGACTGCGGAGAGATAAGCGTCCCGAAACAAAGGTAAAGCATACGAAGATTATAGAGCATGGAAAACTGCGGAACGTGACGACATTACCAGAATGAAGTATCGTTCAACCCAATGAAAGAAGAAGGGCGGAGTATGCTGGGGAACGAGGAAACTAAGAAGGAAAATATAGCAGTGAATGTAAAGAATCGTAACAATACCCCCTTCGTACACTGGAAGTCCCACTTCCAATATCCTAGCCCCGCGTGGGGCCTCCAAAGATGGCGGAGGCCTGAGGTACGGTATAATGTTCAAATGGACAGTCGTCTTGGACATGTCCAGGAGTATCGCAAGTGGCGCAAACCCTCTGAGGACAGAAGCGAGGGCCGTGCCCCCATCGTAGACAATTGGAGCATTGGGTGCGAAGGCAATCGCGAACGTTATGACCGGGAGCAAGTTGGTTACAGGTAGGG
>JBBPUB010000731.1:0-10125 GCA_038094415.1 Xerocomus alliaceus
GGCTATTCTAGGTCAGCTGTCACTGCCATGTCACCCAGAATGGAACAACATGCAGTGCCCGTTGCTATAAAAGCGGAAGGTATAGACATTGTTCGGCTGCCTTGATCAAGTCGCATCTCACTGATACCAGCATGGTGAGTCGAGACGCACTCTTACTTCCGACCTGTGCTGGTTGACTTGTCTAGTCATCTCTTTTCGGTCTCGCCGAGCAAGTCATCTCTGCAGCTACAGGTGGATCTTCCGAACCCGACTCGAAGCGTAAGTTTTTGTTTATAATTGCATCAGTTGATTGATCGTCGGTGATGTACGACGATTAGGCCTCGTTCACAAGACTGGTGGACACGAATACAATACTCCTCATCACAGGCAGCAACCACAGGGTGGTTGTGAGTAGTTCTTCACTTCACTCCAAAAGATCATAGTCGCTGATAAAGATACCCATAGACGATACATCGGAAGTGTTGTCTCATGCAGGTGCAGACGAGGACGAAGACAGAGGATATGTTGCAAATGCCATTCAACACGTCCACAACAATCCTGTACGGAGAATTCACTATCTGAGGCATCCCTATCTCAACGCATCGTTTTATAGCAACAACATCAGGAGCAGGTGGATGAGGGTGATTTGACCAAGTATGGTCCCATGATCTTCAGTGTACTGTAACACACATGGTTCCATGACATTGGCTCTAACTCGCTGGACAGGCTCTCTCTTCCGTCTCTTCTAAGTCTGGAATGGACATTGGCACCCTCGTATCCGGTGGCCTGGGCGAAGGTGGAGGAAACCAGCTCATGGGTCTAGTCATGAAAGAAGCAGGCAAGGCCTTTGTCGGCTCAGGCGGTGAAGAGAAGCAAAGTTTGATGAATGGCGCTGCGATGACCCTTGCAAAGGTTGTGGCGCAAAGGCAACTTTCGGCTTTCATCGGGGGGTCTAACAGTGGTGGGCTTGGCATGCTTGATATGGTTGGGAAAACAGTAGGGATACTTCGTTTTTTTTCATCTTCCTTGTCTTACGGTCTTCATGTAGTTGCTCAAGGGATAATTTACGTGACGGAATGTTCTGTAGTATATGTATCGTAGCGGCGCGCACGCGCCAGTTCCCCAACTTCCGGAAAATCAAGTAGGTGTATTGCCGGTTACATTTTCTCAGTAATGACGAATATGGATCCTGGGGCTATTCGGATTACTTGATTACAGGGATTGCTAAGCAGGGTAATTCCATGATATTCCACAATAACTGTGTAGTATTAGGTAATATCGCACGCTGTTCTGAATCGTTTTGCAGAGAGCAGGCAGGCTCCTTCCCGCCAACGGCTTCGAGTGTGAGGGGCTTCATCCTAGTGCCTCGGATGATTCCGAGTGGCTGTACAACATTTCGAACACCGCAAACCTTAGCTCCCCTCACACTCTCAGCGACGGCTGGTGTAAAACATATGTAAACATCGTCAGCCACAGGCGTCAGAGTCATTGAACTTGAAAAAAAACTACGCTAGACTGATCCTAGGGTTAGAAATATATCTGGAAATAGTGATGGTTAGCAATTTCTCGTTCTGGAAGTCTTCTGCCCGCATATCCTCCACATGGCCTCATTGACACCGAATCAGGAATCTGGTCGTCTACCATTGTTATTGGAGATCCGAGAGGCTACACAGCAGACATTTGGTGTCCGCCCGTGTCTCTGGCAACTGAAGAAAATCCTCCTCCACTTTGTGGGAGTTGGGGATACTAATTTGTACTTTTCCCGTTGGAGTAGATTAGTAGTACATAGCATAAATGGAAGTCGGTCGCACTCATGGGCCAGTCCTTAAAAAGGAAGCATCGGGAGTAGGGAATCAATAGAAAATCACCCTGCTTTCATAGTGGTATATAGCAAATATCATGCCATTGAATTGGTAGATGACAAGTCTCTATCCTTGTTGTCGAGCGTGCTCTAGGATATTGACTAGCAAGACACATCAAGCAGAAATCCCACTGGTGACCATAGATAGTGGGACTAGGGAACCCAACAAAGAAAGGTCTCTGTGGCCACATGTATGGCATGTCACCGTCCCATATGGTGATAGAAGTGCGCTCGAGGTTCCGTACTGACGACAGGAAGTCTATGAACCCGAAGGGGACTGCTAAGCAACTGAATAGGTCTGTGGCTGCAGTGACCACGAAGGAAGGGCCAATAAGCCAGTACATGGGCCTGGAGGGGATGTCTCCCTTCCGAAATCGAAAGAATCCGACAAGGAGCGCAAGGAGGAGCATGGGGATGGTGTGGAAGATGATACATCCGACATTACTGGTGTCACATTTCGACAAGATTGGTTAGGATACCGTTTTAGCAGAGGAGAAAATTTCCGCCGAGAAGACACGATATTATTTGAGTGAGAGGGTGGTGGAACAGAGACGGATGGTACCGTGGATCTCATAAAGACCTGTGATGTTGGCTGTGATACCCGAATAACAGGGAAAGGGGACCGAGGTGCAATAGTAGAGACAGCTATTGTGGGTTGGACGAGGGCTGGATGCGGTGCCGAAGGAGGCCTGACAGTAATGGAGGATGTGGCGGCATGCGAGTTTCGAATCTTCCCACAACTTTTTCGGGATCTCCTGGGGTAGACGTCTCTCACGCTGAGAAGAGCGAATCGATCCACTAGATCATTTACATCGGTCTTAGAGATTTGCGGAGTGGTATTGCAAATCGGACGTCTCGCCCACTGAAATGCTGTCAACATTTGACCACGGGAGTCGAGAGGGAACGGTTCATAAGCGCAGACTGGAGGATATGGAGACGGGAAAGCATGACGTGGTGCAGCACACTTATCAAGTATGTTGTTGTCTTCTACTTGGGAGGGCATGCGGTGTGACGCTGTTTCAGAGGAATGTTTCTAGAGTACATTTGAGTATATGGTGCTCTCACCACATGGAATTGCACACCTCTCGCATTGACCGATACTTATTGAAGTGGTTCGAGCGCGAAGCTTCCAAAGGCAGATGAGAAGATTGCTCATTGTGCGTAGTATACCTTTCGATGCGCTCATGTAGGCTGCCAAATAGAATTGAGCCTTCATAAGTGGACTTCTTTCTCCAAGTTCCGTTTAGTCTCTTTGTGCGATTCCTTCGATTCTGAAACTGCGAGAGATAAATATAATTCCCTCAATCAAAGTCACTCATACCCAAACATGGATCTGTCGGTATGTCATGCCAGACTTCTTTGCGAGAAAAACCTTGTCCGCATGATTTGGAAGTGGGTTATCATCGAAGAAGTGTTCTAGAAGGGGAACATAGTCCTGTATCGACAATCATGAGCTTTAACATGCGGAATAAGTATGGGACAAACTGTATTGAAGGTTCGTCGGGGATTAGTACTCCTTGACACATCAACATCGCTGACAGTCTGATTCACCGGTTTCCGGCTGTTTTTATATGCGGATACGCCATCTTCTGTCCAAGACTTGACTTTCGTCAAGTAGAGACTCGCAAATGTACCCAAGATTCGCTTTTCTAAATCATGAGGGAAAGGGACATCGGTGGCTGCAGCGAAAGCATTGGTAATCAATTCTTCGTAGTATGACCGAAGTTCCAGAGCGCGAGCGTTGTAAGCGCGATCCATTTCTTTTGCTACACTTTCTTCTGCTCCGATGGCAATAAGGGAGGGGTATAGGGAGGGGGGGTCTGGTAAGCGAATTTGAGATATCGCGGATGAACGGTAGGTTGGAGATCGAGGTTGTATAGTAACATTTTGCATGGAATGCTGCGTATCACAGTAAACAGTGCTTGCTAATGTTGGAAGGCTGATAGTGGTATTCATGGCGTTAGGTATGGGAATGAAGAAAGGATCAAAGTGATGCGCGGTACAGTATGCGCCTTAATTCCCATTGTGCTTAGTCATCCTTACCACAAAGAGAAAACTCATCGTTTCACGTGGGATGGATCAAAGTTTCGAAGTCCACATTGTCCTCCTCGCATGTAAGGTCCAAGTAACCTACAATTTCACGCGCTTTTTAACTTTTACTCTACTCAGGAAACTTACTCATGCCGAAGAGGTCCTCATATCTGCGATACTGACTGGAGACAGGGAGCTTGTAGCTTATGACTTCGCCTGGACGTCATTGTTGGACGAGATCTCTCAAGCGTCAGCTTTCGGGGGTCTTAACACTTGTGTCATCAGACTTTAAAGTGTCCCTAGCCCAGCAATAAAACACTCCCGTCTCTGTGGTTGGTTCATGGTTCACTAATACACGACGGCGAATGGGCTGGACGGCGTTGTGTCGCGATTTCTTCCATAATTGCCGAGCAGATGCCGTGGATGCTGCGTACCGCGTACTAGTGAAAGGAGATCCAAATCACAGGCTGGGCTCCGAAGTTGCCCATGCTTTTGTGGTCATGAGAGCCATGGCAGAAGGACTCTATGCGACTTCGAAGAATGTTCTTGCTGGCGATCTCGATGCGGTCCTGAGGGGCATGATAGATGAAGACAAAATATTGGCAAAGGACGGCAAGATATTATCCTCGAAGGAGTGCGCAGAGTATACCCGAAAGCAAGCACAAAATCACACCCTATTTCCTGACTATTCACCCTCCTTACCACCGGTATCAGCTCTCATCGATTCCCTTGCAGACGAAGGTGAAAATGACAAAGATGATCCACCTCCAACTCTGGTCGGTCGAAAACGGCGTTTATCCTCTTCGGAGATAACCCGCACACCAATGTCCGAGTCAACTACAAGACCCGTGAAACGTCCCTGGTATGTTGGTTTGCACTGTATTTTTGCATAATCCAATTTTTTTTCTATATATATTCAACTAGGCCTACTTCCAGTATCTCTTCTTTGGCCAATGCTTCTCTGCCGACCCCTGTGACGAGTGTTGAAGAATTCTCAGCGAGTGATCAGATACCGCGACTTGTTTCAATCATCTACACTTTTCCAAATTCTGAACCACGCCAACGATGCCTATCCGATGCAGGCACAGCTAGGCTACCAGAACAGCCGCGTGATTCGATTGCTGTGCTACACCTTCATGCTGCTTCAGATTCTCTTCCACTTTCCACTCCAGAAAGTGAACATTACATCAATGAGTGATTTAAAACCAATTTCGACACTATTCTCCCTTCCGTCGCCAGTCGATGTCACCGAACCCGACCATTCGACGCCGTGGGAAGTCGAATTATTCAACAGCTACAGTATACCCGAAGATCTACCGCCGACCTCTACTCCTCGTAAGCTCACGTCTTTCGATGGAGATGTTACCGACGTTCGATACGTGCTTTGTTAGCGATTCAAGATAATCAATTATCGTCATCCACAGACCTGAGCGCACTTGAAGCCATTTACAACTTCTCGAAAGTGGTGGGTTCGTCGCGCCTCCAGAGATAATGTATCCCCCTACGGCTTCCATCGCTGATCCCGTGTCCCAATTGCTTCCGGACCTTTCACAGACCATCGATTGGGATACACTCCTCAATGAAACCGCTTCTGGACTGAATCTCATTTCTTCCTCAAATTTTTCGTTAGCTCGGGTCTTCTGGAAATTGATTCCTGTTTTACAACTATGGACTACTGTCGCTTCATGAATTACTTGATTACTACGTTTGATCTTGCAACGGACAGGTAAATGTTGTCTTGTATATCCCTATTACGATGCGCGCTTCGCTTGTGAAATACTGTGTTCTATGTTCTCACTCCCACTTTTTGTCATCGGTGTCGAGCTGTGATCAACTGCCATGGCTCGACTTCGACACTACTTGACCAAGTCTGACGGAGGGCATGCAATCAATTAGTTCGGAGCTACGTACCTTGATGCAGACATCTGGATGGGAGATTAATAGCTTGATATTCATTGTGTAACTACTTCCAGAATTAGAACGAGCAGGAGTTCAGTATTACCAAGGAGCTGTCAAAAGCATCTGGAGCAGGGGGCCGGTAGCGCAAGACTTGGTACCCATCTCCTGATCACTCATCACCGGTACCTGTCCTTGTCGAGTCCCTTACGGACGATAGTAAAGACGACAAAGATACTACACCTCCAACACTGGCCAGATGCAAAGGCGTCTATCATCGAGGAGGCAACCCGCACTCCAATGGTTCGAATCAACTACGAGGCTCGTGAAACGTCCCCAGTATGCTAATTTACGCTGTGTATCACGTACTCCAATCCCCTTTTCTATCTAACCAGCCCCAGTTCAAGAATCTTGATGCTTGTCTGCTGTCCTCTGTAACGAGTGCAGAAGAATTCTCAGAGAGCGGACAAGGTGTCGCGACCTGTTCCGGTCACACGGAGCTCTCCAAATTCCAAACCAAGCGATGCCTAGCCGGTAACAGATACTGTAAAGCTGAATTGCCAAAAACGCCCCTGTGACGCGGTGACGGGACTACGCCTTCATGCCCTTTCGGATCCTCTTTCGCTTCCCACTTTGGAAGGTGAACACTGTATCGGTAAATGGTTCAAAGTCAATTTTGACACTATTCACCTTTTCATCACCAGTCAATGTCACCGGACCTGATCATTTTATGCCGTAGGAAGTGGAATTATTCAACAACTACAGTATACCTGACGGTCCACGGAACGTTTTTACTCCCGGTGAATTCACGTCTTCCTTCCGAGATGTTTTTGTTAGCCACCCGAGATAGTCAAGTATCATCATCCATGGACCTGAGCGCGCTTGCAAATATCTTACAATCTCTTGAAAGTGGTGGATTTGCTGCACCTCTAAAGATAATGCATCTGCATACAATGGCTTTGATTGCTGACTCTGTATCCCAATTGCTGCTACTTCCAGACTTTTCAGACCATCACTCCTCAATGAAGACCTTCCTAATCTCATGTTTCTTCAATCCTACATCAATCCGACTCTTCCGGAAATTGATCTTTCTGTTCTGCAACTTCTTCAGTTAGACTACAGTCGTTTCATGAGTTTTTTTTGGACAAATTTAACCTCTGGAATTATTGGTGCCGCACTGCGAACGACTGGCATATCTTTGTCAACTACAAGCTACGACTTTGACACTACTTGATCAGGTCTAATGGAGAATATGAATCAATTGATCCGGAAGTACGTACATTGTTATAGAAGCCTGAACAAGAGATCAACAGCTAGATATTGTACAACTACTTTCGGATTTCCGGAGTTGATGTATACATAAGACTGGTATGCCAGGAACCAAGAGACATAATTGCACTATATCCGGGAGAGTAGATGTGGTGACAGCGTACCGATAAATTGTATTGATTGGTAGAGGTGCGCCAGAACCCCTACTTCCATGCACGACCAGAGGCAATTCGCCCCACAGATACCACTGCAGGCGGCGACCGTCGTAAGCGATTCACACCTTCGGCGTTTCCAATGATATTTCCGTGCTTGATAGACCATGGTCCTCTAACCAGAGCATGGGGCCCATAACTGGAAACACAGGCGTGAAGCAACTGTTGCGCCAAATAGACAACAAATCCATCGAGCGTTGATCAAGAAACGGATGATGGCGGGGTCGCGATTATATCTTCCAAACCACGGAGGTGAATTGGACTATCAAACGGCGAGCGACATGGTGAGGCGAACAAGTGAGGTAGCTCCGGGGTATTCCCTATGTCTGATGGCGTTGACAGTGAGCTGTCACTCGAGATAGAACAACTACGACTCTCAGAGTCCGTGGAAGAAAAACGAAGCGAGTAGGAAGATGTCGAGGTCTCTGATGGTGTGGTATCTCGGCAGATGTTCTGCATTCGACCGGGAAAACGCTGCGGCAGCGGAGCAGTCTTCCGTTTCACAGAAGGTTCACTCTTGTCGGATGAGGCTGAGACGGGTACCAATGTGACGGGTGCTGAGGTGGGACTAGGACTATGGAAAGCCTTCGAACGAACGATGGGTGCGCGGACCGACGGGTGAAGCCGAACAACATTCGTAGATTGGGAATACTTGCACACTATTAGGGATGGGTGAGGTGCACGAGATGGTATAACCGTGATGGCGACTGTCGCGGCATGGGATTGCCACTTGGAAGATTCCTTAGAGTGTGTTCCATCTCGAACATTCAAATGAGAGAACCTCTCGGCTAGATCGTCGATGCTAGTTGAGGGGGAAAGAGGGTGTTTTCCATCCGGCACACGTCTCCACTCTGGCTTGCCGAGACAAATAGGACCACTTTTGCAGGGGAATGGATCATAATAGCAGATAGGTGGATAAGACGACGGAAAAGCATGGAGTGGCGAAAGTGATGCGAAATCATCCTTCGACAATTTATTCTGTGTAACTTCTATCTGCCAATATTTTCAAAGGATAGGCGAGAAAAACTTACGTCGTTTGCCCGCTCTGCCAAGCGCGCTTTGGAGTTTGTAGGAACCTGAGAATCAGCATTGACCATGTGGCCTTTCGTGTGCTTGTATAGTCTATCCCATGGTTTCCTTGCGTCCTCGTATGTCAGTTTTTTTCTCAACGATTTTCCCTCCTTTTTAGTGCGATTGCGGCGGTTCTGAAACTAACCGGGGACTTTAAGGTACCAAACACATCTAAGCAGGACACTTACCCACACATGAATTTGCCTATATTCCATATTCGACTTCTTAGCGAGGAATACCTTATCAGCGTGCGTTGGGAACGGGTTTTCTTCAAAGAAGTGCTCCAAAAGTGGGATATACTCCTGTCGAAAGTTGTCAGAACAAATATAACAAAATGATCGAAGCTTTTACATGGTTAAAAGAACGGGGATTCTTTGAAGTCGTCTTGGCAGGCACCTTCTGCGCTTGTTTGACACGCTGAACAATCTCCTCTCTCCATAGCGCAAGACGACGAAGATATATTTCCGTGAAAGTGGGGACGAGCTTGCTCGGTAGCGAGTCCGGTGACGAAATTGATGCACCAGGTAATGGTACCATCTTGAGATATGTTGCGGTGACAGTCCGTTCAATATGCTGTTTGAACTCTTCCGCACGTCGTTGGTATATTTTGTCAGCTGCAGTTGCGATTTCATGACTAACGCCTGCCTCGAGAAGTGAAGGTAGCAGTGGACGTGGACTTGGCAAGCTGACTGAGTCGAATACAGGGAGAGTGTCTCTAGCTGCAAACGTTTGGCCACAGGACAAATATGATGCAGTTGCCTCTTTTAGACTGTTCGCGATTCGCAAGATAGACTGTACTTGAGCAATCGCTACGCTGTCCAGATTATGGTCCATAGTAGTGGGGGGAGGTGGTAGAGGTGATTAGGGTGAAGAGGAATCAAACGCTTAACGTTCAACAAAGGCATATCAAATTGAAACTCCCATTGTGCTTATATAATAATAACTTCCAGACAACTCCGCGGTCAATTGTCTAGTAATAACTTGCAAGTGCAAAGAACTTCGTTTCTGTTACACCGAGCTATAACATGACCTTTACTGAGAGAGGTGCCTCGTCAGTATGGCATCCCTAGTGTCGCTCTGACACAGGCCCATCCTCTACCCTCCATCTGCCTACTTCTCGCATTGCCTCCTCGTCGCCCCCCCGAAGATGTGGTGTATCCAACAATGCACCAAGCATCTGCCAAGGGTCCTTGCCACCACCGTATCGCAAAACTTCACTCTTATATTTTTCTCCCAATTCGCGATTCAGTGGCTCTGCAGAGAAAACCTTTTGCCAGACGTGCGATGCGATCGCGCGGTCGAACAAATACGAGTAGTACGTTGCCCCGTACCCGTACAAGTGACCAAATTGGGTCTGAAAGGACGTTCCTGCTGCATGAGGGATGAGACCACGGGTGTTGTACAGGTTCTCCAGCATAGCCGTCGAATCAAACCCTGGATCAAGAACAACGGGGGAATGATACATCTGATCCAGTACGGAGAGCAAGATAGTCCCATGCGTGTCGATAAAAGTGCACGGGTCTTCGTGGTGGTTGCCAGTTTGATTTAAAATCGAGGAACCGTCCGCTTCGAAGAGGGAGAGGACCTTGAGCGAGTTGAGAAAGTATTCCATAAGGATGGATGGCAACTCCACGAAATCTGTTGCGCAGCGGGTGCCAGCAACGTTGTGATACTCTGTTCGACCGATCATAGCTGCGGCATCATCATCAGCGCCACTCATGATAAATATGTGGTAAAATGACCCTACAATGCATGGCATGACCCATTTCGTGGAATAGGGTCTGTACTTCGTGCCATTCTAGATAC
>JBBPUB010000733.1:0-10097 GCA_038094415.1 Xerocomus alliaceus
TAGCTCAGGTGTGAGCATAGCTACATAAGTGTCAAAACTGAATAAGCAAAGAATAGAAAGAATATATTCAGAGAGTTTGTTAATAGTTAATCATAGGGGTAGGCCAAACATTGAAGGGAGATCAGAAGGTGTGCAGCAATAATGATAGTACTATATATGGGCTGTTTCATGGAACAAGCATACCAGCTCCTGCATAACTTCATCATCCTAATAGAGAAGGAGTTCTTCAATGGTGTGGAAAAGCTAGGGGTCTGCAAGGATGGCACTGTAGAGGATAAATGTGGCTAAGGTGGGCAAGAAGAAGGGCTGCACACATGAGGATCTGAGATGTGCATAGCCAAACAGTGATGATGAGATGGATGAGGTGGGCAAAAGTATTGTCTAGGATATAGCAGGTGGTGGGGTCAATGGGCATCTAATGCCAAGTGGGAGGTATAGTAACCCAATAAATAGTGACAGCTACTGTGGTAAAGAGGATAAGGCAGAGAAGAATGATGGAGGCAATGAGCTAGTAGTCCATGCAATCCATGGTGTGTCCTGGTTACCATAGTTGATGGTGGCATTTATAATCTATCAGAATGAAGGCTGTATAACAGAGATTAATCTCAGGTTTCTAAGTATTCTCTAATGGGGCATAGTCCTTTTACTTGATGAGATAATGATAGCAACCAGGGGCATCTTTGTGAGCTAAAATAGCTTTAACTTCATATTCTTCTTCATTGTCTATTATCTCCAGCAGAGGTTCAAGAAACAGTGGTTCATGTGTTTCAGTCTGCCTAAAAGAGAAAAGAAGGAAAGCATGGAATGTGTCATGAATTTTCCAGAACTTAGAGAGTTTGAGGTGATAGACAAGTAGAGAAAGGGCTTGGGTGATTTTGAAGAGACCTACTCATTTGAAGGCTAGTTTTCTGAAAGAAAAGGGAATGCATAGATGAGTGGCCTTCAGCTACACTTTGTCTCCAACTTTCCAAGGGAAAAACATGTGCATTTGATGTCTAATCATTGCCTTTCTAGCAGATTTATGAGTAGCCAGTGCTTTATCTCTCATCTTAGCTAGGAAGTCCATTCTGAATGAGAGTGTGGGGATAAAGGTTTTCATGAGGGCAGGAAATGCTCAGAGTTTGTAGCCCATCATCAAACTAAATAGAGATTTCTAAGTGAATGAATGGGGGCATGAATTGTGCTAGAACTCAGCAATGGTGAGGAATTTGGCCCATTTATGTGAGTTGTTATTGCAGAAGATTCTAAGGTAGATCTCCATCTCCTGGTTGGTTCTTTTCATTTGACCATCTATCTGGGTGTGATGCACTATGGAGAGTTTGACATCATAGTGTAATAGCCTGGCTAGTTCATGTGCTAGTGCAGAGGCAAACTGAGGGCCATAATCTGATATAATGAAGTCATAAATTCCAAAGTGCTTGAAGATATGATTATAAAATAAACAGGCTACATCAAGGGTATCAATGGTTTTGTAACAAGGGATGAGAATTACCTCCTTTATAAGCCCATGGTTGACCACAATTGAAACAGCAGAATCCGAGGGTAACTTGAACTGGTTCTACTACAACTATTAGCTAAAAGAATAAAGAGTACTAACTCATTCTGTTGAGAAAAGAGTTTTGAGGTAATGGGAATCTTAGTAGTTGAGTTCTGGAGAAAATCAAGAGACTAGACTGGAGATCTACCTAGCATTGTCCTTGAAGTTTATATACTACTATACTCTTTGTACATGTTTGTCTAACTCTAATACCTGATTAGGTAGAATGCTATGCCTATGTAGTAGGGATGTGACTAAGGTAAGAGTCCATGTTGTAGCTATCCAATAGTGATAAAGGTGTACCACAGCCTCTAGGGCTGAGGGGAGCAGAAATGCATCACACATTTGATACTGTGGGTGGCAGATCAAATGGAAGAGAAGCTGCAGCAGCAGTAATGAACTGGGCTGTGCCATAGCCCTGCACAGCACGGAAATGAAAAGAATCACGTGGTGATTAAAAGGGCATTGGCTACACGCGTTAGAAATCTAGAACAATATGGTAATGACTATGGTAAAGAATAGCCAAATGGAAATAGATCTGATTGGGAAGAAGAGCAGAAAATAAGCACAATTAGATTAGTCATGAAATGATAAGATAAGATCAAGCAAAAAATATATGCTTAGTTTGTTATGATGAAGAGTCTACCTGAGACCATATATGAGATGGCAAGGATCATCACACTACCCCCCACTTAAAGATCATTGTCCAAATAATCAAAGGGGAGTCAATGAGTCAGAACTTCAGTGATGTTTTCAGGACATTTCTGGAAAAGTAAAAGAAACTGTTTGGGATCAATAGTAAGGACTTGCAGAGCCAAGGGGTGATTGTGATAGAAGTTGGAAATAGCCTCTTTGGCATTAGTAAGGTTGGAGCATGGCTCCCAAGTTCATTCCATTTCATCATATCCTTTCCAGTGTACCAGATATTCCAGTTGGCACTGCCAATATCTGCTGTCCACAATGAAATCAACTTCCCACTTGTTATCTCTATCCTCCATAACCTTGACAGAACCAGGCCAGTCAACCAGCTGGCCTTCTAGTTGTTCCTTGTAAGGTTTAATGCAGGAGATATTAACAACTAGATGAATCCTCATAGATCAGGGAAGCTTTAGTTCCACTGCATTGGTTCCCATCATCTTAGTAATGGTAAATGGTCCAAGCCATCATTCTGACAATTTCTTTGATGCACATGTGAGTTTAAGGTTTTCTATAGATAGCTACACCTGTTGATCCACTCTGTACTCTGGGGAATTGCTGCAAGATTGACCTGCATACTTCTTCTGATGTGCCTGTGCCACTTTCATGTTCTGCCATACTTGATCAAATGTGGTGGCCATCTTATCAGCAAATCTTACAGCAGCAGGTGCTTTATCCATTTTAGGTGGTTCTATTCCCATCCTGAGGTTATACAAATGCGTGACTTCAAAGGGGGTCTTCTTTATAGAAGCGTGTTGTTTGGAATTAATAGAGAACTGGGCAACAGCAAGCCAATCTGCCCATTTATCTTGTTTTTCTAAATAAAAGATTCTCAAAAACTTCTGAACTTCTTTATTAACAATCTCCAATTGTCCATCTGTTTGCAGATGAAAAGCTGTGCTTAGCTTAGTTTCAATAGATAAGGCTTTATTAATCTCTGTCATAACTTGCACTGCAAATTGTGGTCCTTGATCTGAAACGATAGAAGATGGAAGGCCATGATGCTTTCATATGTGATTTAGAAACAAGCATACCATATCCAGGGCACTGCACTGCTTAGTGCATGGAATAAGTTCTACTTCCTTTGAAAATCAATCAACAACTGTAAGAATTGCATTAAAAGAACATGATTTAGGAAGATTGGTGATAAAATCTGTGGAAATATGACTCTAGGGAATTTCCGGAATGGGTAAAGGGTTCAAAAGACCGCTTGGGGCTTTATTGGTCCCTTTAAATCATTGACATCTTTCACAGTGACTTACATACTCTTTGACAAATGTTGATAATTCTGGCCACCAATAGAATCTGGAGATCAACTCCATGGTTTTTTCATATCCTGAATGACCAGTGATTGGTGAATCATGGTATAGCCTGAGAAGGTTCATCTTGATCAGGGCAGAGTCAGGTATGTATATTCAGCCTTATGGATCATGCAACAAGCCATCTTCTTCTTTGAATAAAAAATGTTTTCTGCCAAGATATATGGTATCTTTCTCTGTTAGCTTACAAAGCCCATTGAATATAGATTTATTAAGTCATTCCCCTTCATCAGAGATGAGAATTGGAGTATCTTGCTCCATAGATCCAATCTGCTCTGGTAGAATGACTAACACTCCTTTGTTGTCATTTTCTATTTCAATAGCGTGATCTTCTCTTCTAGAGAGGGCATCTGCCTTTCCCATTGTAGCTTCAGGCTTGTGAATCCATTTTAGTTGAAATCTGGATAGATATTGTGCCCATCTGGCTTGGTGGCAATTAAGATCTTGCCTAGTCTGATACCATTGGAGGTTTTGATGATCATTCCAGACTTCCACAGGAAATCTAGCTCCTTCGAGATAATATCTCCATTCCTCTAATGCTCTGATGACTGAAAGCATTTTCTTATCTGAGATGGGGTAATTTTGTTCAGCAGATTGCATGCTATGCAAAGTGTATGCGATGGGGTGCCATTTGTCATCTTTCCTAATTGAGAGCACTGCTCCTGTAGTGTAGTCCAAAGCATTGGCTTCTAAACAAAATTTGCAATCTATATCTGAATAAGCCAAAACTAGGGCTGTTACAAATGCAGTTTTAAGCATGTCAAATGCTTGTTGTTGGAGTTTACCCCAATTAAAGGGTGTATCCTTCTTTAGTAAATCATTGAGTGGTCTAGCCACTTTAGAGAAATCAAAAATGAATCAATGATAGAAATTTGCTAATCCCAGAAAGCTTCTTACTCCTTTAAGATTTGAGGAAATGGGCCATTGAGTTATGGCCTCAATCTTTTTTGAATCCATAGAAATGCCGTTTTTGCCTACAATCATGCCAAGAAAGTCTACTTCTGTGACATGAAGGTGACATTTAGGAGCTTTCACAAAAAGGTCATTTTCTTTTAATCTTTTAAGGACTTCTATGATGATTTGATCATGCTTGGCTTGATCAGAAGTTTTAGTGAAGATGAGCAAGTCATCAATGTAGACTACTACCACATCATTCATATCTGTGAAGATTTCATTCATCATTGCTTGGAAAGTGGCAGGAGAATTGCATAAGCCAAAATACATCACAAGTGGTTTATATGCTCCTTGAAAGCATATGAATGCAGCTTTCCATTCATCTCCCTCTTTGATGCATATGTTGTTATATCCCCATCTGAGATCCATTTTGGTAAACAACTTTGCATCTTTGAGTTTATTGACCAATTGCGATATGAGAGGTAATGGATAGTTATTTTTAATGGTTCTTTCATTTAGGTATCAGTAATCTTGTACCATGCATTTTCCTCCATCCTTCTTTGAAATGAAGAAGACAGGTGATGTTTGAAGTAACTTAGAGGGACAAATATATCCTTTTTGCAATTGTTCATCTAGAAACGTAGTGACTTCCTCTTGTTCATCTACTGATAAGGGAATAATTCTACCCTTTTTGGGTTTAAAATCGTCTTGCAAATCTATTGCATGATTCCATGGCTTTCATAAAGGCATTCTTTCTTTGAAAAGACTGTGAGATAATCATGATACTCTTTTGGGACTAGTTGTTCTGGAGGGACTTCTTTCAGTTGCACTCTTTCTAACACTTCATCCTCTTCCTGTTAATGAATCCAGTGATATACTTGATACGACTGATAATGCTGGTCTTTTTGTAACATTTGTAAAAACTTGTTTGGGGTGAAATCATCTTGTTGGAGATTTCGACAGTGCTGGGGACATCTCGTCAATCTAACCTTTCCGGTAGTCCAATCTATTTCTGGGTTGTGGTGCTGTAACCATTCATATCCCAGAATAAATTCGAACTTTTCCAAATTGGTGACCTCAGCAGTCAATTTCTCATAATGACCTTCATATTCCATAACAAGCTGACAATTATGCGTTATTTTTCCTGCAGCATTTAGGGTTCCATCGGCATTGTACACAGGAATAGGATGTCTTAATGGGGTTAAAGGTAGATGAAGATGCTATGCAAACATTTGATCAATAAAGATTGCATTTGCGCCAGAATCTAGGAGGGCAGTTGTTTTGGTAAAAGGGATAGTGATTTTTGGGGTTATTTGGATTGGAAGTACTATATCCTTTTTAGGATTGAGGGTGCATAGGAAATGAAACTCAGTTTCTTCCTTCTCTTCTGGTAATAGTTCATCTAGATCTGACTTAGTTAGATTAGAATATATTATTTGTACATTGTGTCATTTCTGGGCAAGTGTCGGAGTTGCTTCATTCATGCTTCTTATCTCCACTACTTCTGGGAACACTTCTCTGCTTTTGCTTATATATGAATTAAGCACTGGTGTTTCGTCCCAGTCAAGCTCCTTATCTAAATGAGACCCATATGACGGCAAAGATAAAGTTTTTTCTATTTCCAAAATAGCATATGGGTTCGGGCTTCCCACTTTCCCAGACTTAAGGGGTTGCCCTAATCTTTTCCCTTCTTGGAAGAGATTGTTTCATAATCTTAGAACTAGGCACAAGCTTTGTCAAAGGACAGGCCTGCAATCGATTTATTTCAATCCCTGCTTTTATCCTTATCCTTTGGTGGACTCTTGGATATGGGGGATGGATCTTGACTCATTTCTCTGATATTTCACAATGGTTGGTTCGTAGTGCACCACTTGGCATGTCCTCCTCCAAGGAATTTGTATTTTTCACATGCCTTTTTAGGTTTAGTACATTTTGATGCAACATGTGGTCCTTGACAATTAAAACACTTAAGGGGTCTCCTTTCCCCTTTTTGGACTGCATCTACATCCATTGTATTGGGATCTCAAGATGGACAAGTGATCCAATTGGCCATTTCTTGTCTAATAAAGCTGAGGAGTTTTTGGCGTTCTTTGTATTCTTTTACTTTTGTCATGAAGGTGGTGCAGTCACTGTAGCAACCATCTCTCAAGAATAGGTATTTTACCATATCTTGATTCATGTTCCTTTCGAGGATTTGTAAGATCCTATCTCCGTTGTATTCTGCATGAGATAAGTAATTTTCTAGTTTTACAAGATACTGGGCTACTGTCATCTTGTCAGTTGTTTTAGGTTTTTGATTTGTCTTCTAGCCCATTCTCTCTCATTGGTTAGTCAGAAATGAAGTTTCACAAGTTTCTTAAACTTGGGCCAATCAGTAGCTTCTCCTTTTAAAATCTTATTAAGATGTGCTCAGCCAAATGCTCCGGCATCTCCTTTAGTCATTCATGATAGTATGGCTTTTACACCCACTTCTCCTCATAGCACACCAATATTCTCTTGGCGCCATACTTGTGCTTTCGTCCACCATTCTTCAAACTTTCATCCTCAGGTTCCATTGTACTCTCCTGGATCAGCTACAATTTTTATTATGCATGTAGTAGAATGGGAGGATGGATCTGTTTTGACTTGTTCCTCCATTTCCTTGATGTCATCTCTGAGTTTTTTATTTTCTCTTAATATTTGCTTCATAGCCTGGCTTTGAATGTCAAGATAGTCTTTGAGATGAATTCCCAACTGGGATAGATTGTTTTTTGAAGATCCAGCAAGTGCATCCAGTGCATTGGAAAGGTGTTCAGGTAGTGACATGATTTACTCAAATGTGGCTACTGTGGTGTTATTGTCTTCTTTAGATCTTACTAAAGGGGGTATATACCAATCATTGTTATACCAACCTCTACAGTATCTCCAATTATCTCCAGAGGCTTTTGTTGGGCTTATGATACTGAAGCTTATTCCGAATGGATTTTCTTTGGTTTTGTAGATGTGTACTACAGCAAGTATTGGAGCATTATGTTCGATGACTAGTTTGATGATTCAGCAAACTATGGTGGTAGTGATTAAGAAAATTCCTATGATGGTGGCGAGGATGAGTTCAACCATTGAAATCATCTAACACTAGTAGAGGTTGCATTGGAGTCCTTCACCAAAGATCCAGCCTTCAGAGGTTGCATTGATAGCAGGAACTACTCCAATAAAGGCAGAGAAAGGTGAGTGAAAGGTTCTGGTGCAGTTTCCTACAAAGAGAATTGGGACTTGTGAATCTGTTGTGTACTTGGCAATCCACCTAAGGAAGTAGATTGTGATGATGTAAAAGGTCAAACTGAAAAGAAGAAGAATGACAATTAATTGCATTCAATATTTGTAAGAGTGAGGTGAAAGGTCTTATAATCCTATCCTATTTCCTCTTTCTATTTCCCTTTTTATCTCCTGCTAGTATTGCCTTCTTTGCCTTTTCCTAGGTGGTGGTGGTGCAGGTGCTTCTTTGAACTCATATTCTAACCACCCTTCTGATAGGCGGTGCTTGAAAAGATTAAAGGTTTGGCTATAGAAATTTGCCTGAACCATTGAAGCTAAAGTGTAAAATCCCCTCTCTTTTTCTGAGGGCAGCTGATGCAGAGGTAACTGATCTGCAATGTCTATAACACTTGGTCCCAGGCTGCAATTGTTCAGGTTGGGAGTAGGTGGAAGGAGGAGGTTGGGGGACTCTGACTCTCTCTTGTACTTCATAGGGGCAGATATGGTAAGGGGGACTACTATGTCCTCTTTTTTCAAGTCGGTGGCTGGTGATGTACTCTCTTTGCAGCCTCTCTCTAATCTCATGTCTCCATTGATCATATCTCTTACAATTGAATCCTGATGGGGGAAGCCAGGTAAAGAACCCTTTAACTCTTGTAAGAAGGTGGTTGCTGGTAAGACAGATCTGTTCCCACTGTCCAGGATCTGTGCAGCCAGTTCTTGCCTTTCTCTCAGCTCTGCCTGTTGGCAACCAATGATGAAAGGATGAAGGGAGTGGTGGAACTAGGGGAAGGATACTGGCACTCATTAGTACTGGTGTTCCTGTAGTAGAAGGGGTCACTAGAAAAGATAAAGTCTAGTCTAATAAAACAGCAGAACCTGAGGGTAACTTGAACCAGTTCTACTACAACTATTAGCTAAAAGAATAAAGAGTACTAACTCATTCTGTTGAGAAAAGAGTTTTGAGGTAATGGGAATCTTAGTAGTTGAGTTCTGGAGAAAACCAAGAGACTAGACTGGAGATCTACCCAGCATTGTCCTTGGGGTTTATATACTACTATACTCTTTGTACATGTTTGTCTAACCCTAATATCTGATTAGGTAGAATGCTATGCCTATGTAGTAGGGATGTGACTAAGGTAAGAGTCCATGTTGTAGCTATCCAATAGTGATAAAGGTGTACCACAGCCTCTAGGGCTGAGGGGAGCAGAAATGCATCACACATTTGATACTGTGGGTGGCAGATCAAATGGAAGAGAAGCTGCAGCAGCAGTAATGAACTGGGCTGTGCCATAGCCCTGCATAGCATGGAAATGAAAAGAATCATGTGGTGATTAAAAGGGCATTGGCTACACATGTTAGAAATCTAGAAGGACATGGTAATGACTGTGGTAAAGAATAGCCAAATGGAAATAGATCTGATTGGGAAGAAGAGCAGAAAATAAGCATGATCAGATTAGTCATGAAACAATAAGATAAGATCAAGCAAAAAATATATGCTTAGTCTGTTATGATGAAGAGTCTACCCGAGACTGTATATGAGACAGCAAGGATCGTCACAACAATCATGATAGAGTTGAAATCTTCTAATTGGAGTAAATTAGTGACCAGATTGACAGAGAGCTATTTGAAAGGAAGAGTTGTGACAGATGGAATGGGCATTAGGGAAGGTATAGTGGGGTGTGTATTGATTTTAGATGTTTGACATATAGAGCAACCTACCATAAAGTTTTTGACAAAGGTGGCAAGACCTGGCCACTAAAAGTTATATTTTAGTAGCATTTTGATGTAGAATTGGCCAGCATGGCCTATGGTTGAAGTAGTATGGATGGTGTGTAACAACATAAATCAATGGTCAGGGAGGACATATAGTCTATCTCTGTAAAACAAGTGGCCATTATTGAACTTTTATAGTAGACCTGGGAAACAATAGAAATCCTAATGGTAGGGCTTTGAGGGCATAAAGGACTAAGGAGTCTGAGGCAGAGGAGAGTTGGATCTTGTAAAGGAGTGTGGTGTTAAGGACTTGGATGATGACTAGTTCTGAGATGATGGAGACATTGGCATTGTCATTGGAGGTGTTAAGGAGGGATCAACAAGATAGGGCATTGACAGGACCCATCTTGGTACCAGATGTAACCTACCATATAAGATCATAGTTCTATAGGAATAGAGACCAGCATGCTTGTCATTTTGATAATTTCCTGGGATTCCTAACATATGATAGATTCTTATGGTCAGTGATAATAATAATAGAGTGCATAGTGCCTGCTAGATATTGCCTCTACTCATCCAGAGCTAAGATGACCACAAATAACTCTTGGTCATAGATGTTGTAATTCTATTCTATAGAGGAGAAGGTCTTGAAGAAATATGTGCATGGATGGGGATCATCATTTACATCATTCTGCAGAAGA
>JBBPUB010000734.1:0-10090 GCA_038094415.1 Xerocomus alliaceus
TGCGGAACGTGGAGTCACCACCAGGATGAAGTAACGTTCTTCATACGAGAAGAAGAAAGGCGGAGAGTGCTGGGGGACGGTAATGCTAAGAAGAAAGATGAAGCGATGTAGGAATAAAATTGTAACAGTTTCTAACAGTGAACTCCAGGTAATGTGTACTTAGTTCATCTCAATATAAAAGTTTCTAACAGTGAACTCCAGCTAAGTGCATTCCAGCTGTTAACAGGGTATGAGCCCCATGCTTTAACTGCACACCATTCACCATTGTCTTGTGCTTGTTTGCCACTGCAAATTTTCCACTTCTTGGATCCACTGTCAAGACTCTCTGCTTCCTCACTCATTCTGCCTATTTTACCTCACCATGTCATCTGAAAACCACCACCACCGCATTTCGCCTCTCAATGGCTCCAACTACATCACTTGGAGTGAAGAAATGAAGGCTCTCCTTCACTCTAAAGGCCTCTAGCGCCTTGTGGATGGCAAGGAACTCCACCCCACCACCTCTGAACCTGAGCAAACTGCTTGGGACATCAAGCAGGACAGGGCTGCTGGGGAACTTATGCTCAACATTGCCCCAAACCAACGAGTCCATATTAGAGCAGACCAGAATGACCCCACTAAGGCCTGGACAGCACTGAAGAAGGCTTTTATGCAGCAGAAGGCCAGCCACCGCTTTGTGGCCTATGATGAGTTTTTCAGCATCCGGAAGTGGTCAGATGAGTCCCTTCCAGCCCTAGCTGCTTGAGTTGAGGAATCCATGACTCGGATCCAAGATCTGTATAGCACAAGCTTCGATATGAAGACTTTGGACAATGTATGGTCATGATTTGAGCTCTTGAACTGGAGTTCTCAGCTTTTACTTTCTCCCTGGCCCTCCTCACAGACCTGGACAAAGACAAGGTCAAAGCGGCCTTCCAAATGGAGGAAATCAATCATCAACCGCGTCCTGATGTTGTGTTATTCACACCATCAGTCGCTTCACTCTCTACCACTGCATCTGGGTGCAGATGCATCCCCAACTCGCCCTGCTCCTTCTGTGAGAAGCCAGGGCACTGCCAGTGTGTTTGCTGTGCATTGCAGCATGCAAAGAACCACTATAAGTCCTGGAAACCAAAGGATAGGAAAGTGGACCAGTCCCAGTCTGCTAAACCAGCCTCAGAGACTACTGAGGTGGTGGAGAAGGCTGGAAATGCAAGTCTTCATTCCAGTGATTCCTCTGATCCATTTTCACCACTCCAACTGGATGCTGACTATGAATGGAATGCAGACTCAGGGGCCACTTCTCATATGACCCCACATCACCACTGGTTGCAAAATTATGCACCAAAACATGTCCCAATCAAGCTGGCAGACAATACAGTGGTGTATTTAGCTAGGGTTGGCTCTGTAGTATTCCATCCTGTCATTAATGGGAAGAGGTGTAGAGCTGTCAAGTTTAGCAATGTCCTGCATGTCCCAGAACTGTGCAATAATCTGCTTTCAGTCCTGTATCTAACTTGGAAGTCATCCTTTGTTGTCCATATCAATGCAACACATATGACCTTCTCTTGAGCTCCTGGACCACCGTTTTTTGTTGCAACAATCAATAGCAACAATGCAGCATTCCTAGATGGCAAAACTGAGGCAGTTACTAAGTATGCACATCCTGCAACCACTGTCCCACTGGATCTGTCCCTCTGGCATCACAGATTTGCACACCACAATGCAATTGATGTTAAATCACTCCATGAGCACAATTTGGTGACTGGTATAAAGCTGGAAAACAAATCCCTGCCTGATTCCATCTGTGAACCATGCCTAGCTGGCAAGATGCATGCCAATCCATTCTCTAGCTCACAAACTTGCACATCCAGGCCTCTAGAACTCGTGCATTCAGATGTACATGAGGTTCCCTACTGCACATTCTCTGGATTCCACTACTGGGTCACTTTCATAGATGATTACTCAAGATACTGCTTTGTGCTGCCTATTCATGCCAAATCAGATGTTTTCAGTGCATTTAAGCAGTTTAAGGCATTTGTAGAGAACCAGACAGAGTGCAAAATCAAGATCCTGTAAGATGACAAGGGAGGGGAATATATGAGCAATGCCATGCTTGAATTTACCACTAAATGTGGCATAGAGCACCAGCACACTGTCTGAGCTCGCCCACAGTAGAATGGGGTTGCAGAACACACAAATAGAGTGCTATCTGAGCGTATTATAGCCATGTTGAAGGAATCTGGACTTGCAATGGCATTCTGGGGTGAAGCACTTGCAGCACTTGTCCATGTGTGGAACAGATGCCCTACTGCAGCTCTGCAAAGCACTACTCCATATGAACTCTGGCATGGACGGAAACCAGATGTCTCCCACTTCTGGGTCTGGGGCTGCACTGCCTATGTGCACATTTAAAAGGACAAAAGAGCTGCACTGCAACTGCATTATGAGAAATATGTGTTTATTGGCTATCCTGATGGCTACAAGGGCTGGAAGTTCTATAACCCAACCACAAAGCACACAATCATCTCAGAACGTGCTGATTTTGATGAAAGGACTACCAATAGTGGCATGACTGACACCACTCCAAGTGTGACGGACAAATCATCAGGAGTGACGGACAATAGGCAAAGCATGACTGACAAGCCTAATACTTCTTACATCGCACCTTATACTGGAGATGATGAGGATGAGCTCCCCTCAATTCCTGGTGTTTCACATCCTGGGGGGGCACCTAATCCTGATGCAGCGCAGGATGCAGAACCCCATACACCTCATCCTGCTCCAATACCTCTAATTGATGATCCAGTCACCTCCCAACCACTCTTGAGTCCTGAGCTAGTCAGACCAGCTAGTCCCATTGGAATTGGAGCTAGAATGCCACACAAAAATCACCAGCCACCCAGGGAATGGTGGAAACTCAGTCCAGCACAGCTCATTGATGATTCTGATGACTCTGATGAAGAAGTGGACATGGCTGCTTGTTTCAGTGCCAATACACTGCATCCCAGGTCATATAAGGATGCAATGAAGGGAGATAATGCTCAGGAGTGGACCCAAGCTGCTTTGGATGAATTGGCAGCCCATAACTCAAATGGCACATGGAAACTGGTGCCCAGACCAAAGGATCTACCTGTTATTGGATCCCACTGGGTATTTACTAAGAAATATCACACTAATGGCTCATTTGAGCAATATAAAGGCCGTCTAGTTGCACAAGGCTTCTCCCAGCGTCCAGGATTCAAATATCTTGAGGTCTTTGCCCCCACTGTGCGCTTGCCTACTCTCAGAGTCATTCTGGCACTTGCAGCAATTCATGATCTCCATCTCTGGTCTATTGATGTCTCAAATGCATATCTCAATGGTGAAATGGACTGTGATGTGTATATGGAACAGCCAGAAGGATTTGCAGAGGGAAACCCAAGAGATACTGTTTGCTTGCTCCAAAAAGTGCTATATGGCACCAAACAGGGTGAAAATCGCTGGAATTGCAAGATGCGCACCACTCTCGAGTCCATGGGCTTTACCCAGACATATTCTGATGCTGCTGTGTACATCTATGTGCACAGTGATGTCCAGATCATTCTTCCAGTGTTTGTGGATGATATGACATTTGCATCCAAATCTCTTGATGCCATCAAGCAGGCAATCACTGATCTGTGCAAACACTTCAAATTGTGCAATTTGGGAGCTACCACTGAGATCCTGGGCATCAAGATTGATCAAAATCAATCCAAGCGCTCCCTCACTATCTCCCAGCAGCAGTATTGCATAGACATGCTGTCTAGATTCAATATGAGCAATTGCAAGCCAGTCACCACTCCTATGGAACCTGGTTTGTGTCTATCACACAATCAGAGCCCTAGAACTGCTGAGGAGTGCACATTTATGTGATCTATTGACTATGGAGGTGCCATTGGATCTCTGTAGTACTTATCCTGCACAACTCGCCCAAATATTGCATTTACTGTTGGCCAGCTTGCATCCTTCACCTCAGATCCAGGTGTTGTGCATTGGAATGCAATTAAACACTTATTCCGCTACATCAAGGGCACTATGGGCTATGGAATCACTTATTCTCCAGATCCATCAGTCTCTGAACCCTTCAGGATCTTCTCTGATGCCAACCATGGTGGATGCAAGGATTCTGATTGCTCTACAGGTGCATATGTGGTCAAGATTGGTACTGGTGTTGTTTCCTGGATGTCAAAGTGGCAGCCCATTGTTGCTCTGTCCACAACTGAAGCAGAGTATGTTGCTGCATGCGAGGCAGGCAAGGAAATAGTCTGGATGCAGAAACTGATGCAGGAGCTCGGATTTGGAGTCAATGGAGCATCAACACTGCATATGGACAATCAGTCCACAATTCAGGTTGCAAAGCATCCAGAGCATCATGGAAGAATGAAGCACTTGGATTTGTGCTGGTATTGGCTTAGGGATGTTGTGGACAAAGGGATTATATCTCCCTCATTTGTTCCAACAGCAGAGATGCCTGCTGATCTGTTGACAAAGACATTACCTCAAGTTAAGGTAGAGCAATTCTGTAGAATGCTAGGACTTGATAGAGTTAGTTAATTAGGAGAAATGTGGAATCAGGGGGGAGTGTTACAGTTATTGATTGGACAATGACTGAATACATAGTGTTATAGATACTGATTACACATTTTTACCATTTAGAGTATAAGCAGTGCTCAACCTGAATATGGTTGATTGTTTATGTTTGTAGATGTTGTTGCCATGCTCTGTACAAGCCTTAGAGTTCACTGTTTGTGATTCCCAGTTTCTAACAGTGAACTCCAGGTAATGTGTACTTAGTTCATCTCAATATAAAAGTTTCTAACAGTGAACTCCAGCTGAGTGCATTCCAGCTGTTTGTCACATACTGCTCCAACTCCAATACTTCAGTACTCTCTGGCATGATCTCCAGCATGATCTCTGGTACAATCTCTGGTACAATCTCCTAGATATCTCTTATCTTGTCTCTCGTATTCCCAATTCATATGATCTCCTTCAGTTATTCTCATTCTTAGTTCCTCTGAGCAGGTGTCTTGCTTAGTATGACAGCCTGACATCTGTCTCTGACCTGTCCTGGACCTGTCTCGGACATCTGTCTCTAACTTGTCTCTGACCTGTCTCAGGCATGTCTCCAACCTGTCTCCAACTTTGATATATTATTACTCATTCTGTTTCACCTTTGACAACCTGTCACATTCCGTTACTAATCCATCTGGACTCCGTAGTATAAATATGGTACTCCAACTTGTACATACTTCAGTTTGAATATCGAATTAGTCTCCTCCTCACGTTTTCAACCTTGAGCTCTGTGCTCATCTGACCTCTGACTCTGAGGATAACGAGTACAAGGGCGCAACACATAAGTCCTGTGCCAAACATCCTCACCCCCTCCATTCCACCCATTCTTTCCTCACCCTCCCATTGCAACTCTGTTCCGGACATCGTTAGACTAGTTTGGAGGACCTGGACTTGACACTGTTAACATTTACTCCTTTCTCACTTCATATAGCAAACTCTATTTCTTACTGGTGATTGGTCCCAAGTTGTTAGCTTTTCTTTCTCTTGATCTTTAATCCCCTTGCTATATGTTTTCATGAATGCTAATGTCAGAACTGGATAGGAGGCAAAAGTGCCTACTCAATTGCTGCCTCAAGGAGAAAAGAACAACTGTACTACCTGGATAGGAGGCAGAAGTGCCTACTACTATACATTAGCTAGGTATAAGGTAATAAAACATTAAGTACCCATCTCAGTTACTGCCTCAAGGAGAAAAAAACAACTAAGAGAGGAAATTCAAAATAAATGTATTTATGGAATAAAGATGTAAATACACTGAACTCTGCTAACTTTAATGTAACTCTAGAATGGGGTAAATAAGATCAAGGGAAGATAATGTTAATGTACTGTTAAGCAAGGAAAAGGATCTAATAATAAAACAGAACATCTTAGAGATCAAGTTCAAGTATGGGCCAACAAGTCTGGAGTTGATGTGTGTAAGGAAAGATGTCCCCAGATGGCAATGGCTCCAGAGTAGTCCAAAGTATTCTGAAGTTAGGGGTTTTTAATAGCTAATTCCTTCTCAGCTGCCTCTCTTAAGATGACTTAGTGTTCCTATATTCCACCACCTTTCATAGTGTTCTTTTACTCTATATATACTTCAGCACATGTACATTAGTTCTTTATTCTTGGTCTACATAATTACATGTAGTCTTGAGTCCACTGCAGTTCCTGCATCATGCATTTTAGTATCTAAGCCCAAGTCCACCCTTATACCCTTATATTTTTCATCTTGAGTAGTAAACTTAGGCTACTCACATAACAGATATTAGTTGAGGAGTGTCAGAAGTTGATTGAGAGCATGCCTAGAAGGGTTGAGGCAGTGCTTAAAGCCAAAGGAGGATATACCAAGTACTAATAAATACCCAAGCCCATAAAGTTCCAAAACTGTTTCAATGCAGTTGCTACTTTGAAATGGTCATATCTTAACCATATTTGGGTCAAATCATGTGATCCAGGGGTTAGGAGGTAGCCAAGGGTGTGTACTATTATTTGTTCCACTATAGCTAAGCAAAATTCCTACAGATTATTGCAATGCACTTTGCACACTGCATTAAGGTTAGACATTGGAATGGTTTTGGGAGCCACTGTATGTGTTTACCATTATATTCTAGAATCTACTAAAATTCTAATCTGCTTCTAATTTTATATATATATAGCCTTGGTGGAGATTTGTTTTGATAAAGAGCTTGACTCCTTTGAGGTGTTTAACTAATTTAAATATTAGGAAAAGGGTGTATAGTGACCTCATGTTAGTATATTCAAACTTATACTTGTACTTGTCATACTCACTATGTTGTGCATCCAGACATTCTGTCAATGACTCAAGTCAGTCTTTGACTTCTCTCACACCATTTCTAGTAACTTCCACAGCCTTAGCACTAGACCCATGACTTTTCCATCCATCTCCACTGTGCTCCATTGTCACACCACCTCTTTTGGTCCATTTGATGCTTCTTTCACTTCACTACTGGAAATAGGCCTTGCCTTTCTTTGAATTCATGAACTCTGGAACAATCCTATCTCTAGAAAAGGTCTTCACTTGAAAAAAGCTAGTATAAAAGCTATATAGTAGTTAAGGCCAAACATTCTTCTTTTTTCTCTACTAAGCATTGCAAAGCACATTTGGATTTTGCTATTTCTCATAAAGATTAGACTATAGAGGACAAAAAGAGGGTAGTGTGGTCAGATGAGACTAAAGTCAATTATCTAAAATTATATAAACACTTATAAATATGAAAAAAGCCAGATAAGGGCCTTAGTAATAGGCTGGTGGTGTAATAATTCTTGCTATTTTATACATCTCTGACAGACTCTTTGTTAATAGACTTAGTATAAATAGTAACTTTTCTTTGATCTAATCTTTTTTCTTCTTATTATGCTTACCTTCTGCTCTTTTTCCTGATCAGATCTATTCTCTTTTGACTATTCTTTTATATGATAATTTCCATGTTCTTCTGATCTTCTAACCATCTAGCCAGTATTCCTTTTTAATCACCATGTGATTCTTTTCATTTCTATGCTATGCATGGCTATGGCATAGCCTCTTTTATTACCACTGCTATGGCTTCTCTTTCATTTGATCTGCCACCTGCAACATCAAACTTCTTTCAATTTCCATTTCTCCTTAGCCCTGGAGGCTGTGATATGCCTTTATTGCCATTGAATGGCTAGATATAAACACAGACTCTAACACTATACATATCTAATCAGATATTAGGATTAGATATATATGTACAAATAGTAAAGTAGTATAACACTCAAGAATGATGCTGGATAGATTCCCAGTTTAGTCTTTTGATGTTTTTCCAGAACTTGACTTCTCAATAAACTCTCTGCTTAATACAGCAAGTTAGTACCCTTTCTATTTCTTTTTAGCTAATATTTTAGTAGTAGAGCCAATCTTCAAGTTCACTTTAAGTTTTTGGTTGTTTCATTAGACTAGACTCTCTCCTCTAATGACCTTCTCTACTATAGAAAGACAGGTGCTAACCAGCACTAGTGCCCATACAGTTCCATTATTTCCTTTATTCCTTTATTGCTGGGACTCAATAGAGATTACTAAAAGAAGAGCAAGAGCTGGCTGTAGAGATCCTGAAAGTTAAAGATGAGACATTACTCTCACCTGCTGATACATTTTTAAGAGAATTAGAACATTTTTTGTTTAATTCCTACCAATAGAACTTGATTGTAAGAGATACAATTATAGAAGAGCTGAGAGAAGAGATAGGCTTTGAAGAAACTACATTGCCTATCACAGATCTAAAGATAGAAGAGTTAGTACTGCTGCTTACCACATACTGTATATCCATATAAAAGATAACCAAGAGTCATCTAACCTTTTTCTTTCTCCTACTCTGGACTCCAATGATTCTTTTCTGAGTTTCATTATTGTAGATGCTACTCTGTCACAACCATGGAGGCTATTCTTAAAAGAAGAGAGGGCCTTCTTCACCTTAGCTTCAATAGTTTAGGTTAATTTTTATAGATGAACCTTTAATCTTCCTTTTAAAGAAGAAAGCCCTTGGTATGGTTGGAACCAACCTGAACAAGGCTCTATTAGGAATCTGCAAAAGAAAAGAAGCAAAAAAGTTTACAAAAGAAAAATAACAAGAGAAGAGGAAAGCAGAATAGAACTTAAAAACATCCTCTACCAAAGTTACAAGTACTAGTATAAATAAAAATGTCATCTTTTTCCACCACACTTGCTGCTACTCTTGATAGGCTTGCAGAATCCTCCAATGACAAACTAGTACAATTGGCAATTCACTTGAAAGAATATTTAGACAAAAAGAAGATTCAATATCTAGCCTGGCTAGAGAAAATGAACAACTCAAGGGCTCTATAGAAAAAATGGAGGCTCAGATCAAGGCAGGCACTGAAGTACCTGCCCAAATTACAAAAGTAGTAGTGGACTCCAGAAAATATGATGGGGCTAGGGGCCACAAATTTAAAGAATGGTGGATCAAAGCACAAGTATGGTAAGATAAAAACATTGCCATACTTGAGGGAGAAGCAGGAATAAAGGCTATACCTTCCTAAATAACAAAAGGAGATGCTGAAGCCTTTGCTTAGACACATTTAACAAAACTTCTAAAAGGAGATATAACAACATGGTCAGAATTCAAGGTCTTAATAAAATTACATTTCCAACTTACCAACAAAAAAGAGTGGGCTAAATGCTAACTTGAAAACTTAAAATAGGAAGACAAAATAATAGTATCCCAATATTTTATAAAAGTAGAAAATTATCTGATATAAGTAGATTATGATGAAGATTGCTTGCTTTAAATCCTAGAATGTAACATAAACCAGAACATGGTAAAGTATCTCTTTCTGAGAGATGGATAATATATGAACTGCCCAACCTTCATAAAGAAGGCCAAGAAATATGGGAAGTGCTAAGAGCTTCCCAGATTTATTAAATAAGAAATGGCAAAAAGAATTTCCTAACTGCCAAGAGATCTGAACAATATGAATGTAGATACTATTCAAAAAGAATAAAGGGACCAAGATCCTCTGAAATGTTTTAACTGTGAAGGACTATATATTATAGCAAAATGCTCAAAGCCTAAAAAGAATTATAAGAAATGCAAGTTCCTAGATGAAGGCCATGCTATCTAGTGTTTGACATAAAAGGCATTAAGAAATATACAAGAAATAAGCAGAAGCTTGTCCCTCATACCTAAGAGTTCATTCAAGAACAAGGGTAAAGAAAGAATCTGAAGTAGGAGCATAGCAGGCATAAGCTTTGATGAAGCATGTGCCTGGTTTAAGGATTACAAAGTCCTGGCTTCTAAGTTAGGAAAAGCTTAAGGCAACCCACTAAATCTAGGTATGTGGGAAGCCTTAATCCATTCTCCATACTAAAAGTAGAAGAAGACAATTCTCTGCTGTTATGCAGGTCTCATCTACAGTGGCTCAAAAAAGTGTCCCAATGTTGGTACATTTTGAAGAGATTGGTAAATTGCCAGTGATAGAGACCAAACAAGGCCAAACACCTGCATAAGCGAAGGTAGTACTTACTCTAGGCTTCCTA
>JBBPUB010000735.1:0-10087 GCA_038094415.1 Xerocomus alliaceus
CACATAACCAGAAGGCTTCATAGTCAAGGGATAGGAGACTAAAGTCTGTCAATTACAAAGATTGATTTATGGGCTTAAACAAGCTGCCCTTCAATGGAACAAGCAGCTTCACAAGTCATTCCTGAACATGAACTTTCAACACTTTTATTCTAATCCAGAAACTTATGTCAAGATTATTGGTTTAGTAGTTTTGATTATACTCATCTATGTTGATGATGCTCTTTTCATTGATAGTGATAGAAAACTCCTTCTTGCTCACAAGCAGTAGTTTATGAAGAAATGGAAATCTAGAGATTTAGGAGAAGCTAAGGAATATTTGGAAATACAAATCACTTGGAATCACAAGAAACAAACCATCATCTTGGACCAATGTGTCTATGCTGAAAAGGTGATTGAAAGGTTTCTTTTGCAGAACTGCAAAACTGTTTCTACCCCCCTTCCTACTAGCTATAACCCTAAACTGAATGCTAATCAAGCAAATTATTCACTTCATTCTCAATATTAATCTGTCATTGAATTCCTATTATACATTATGCTTGGAACTCATCCAGATATTGCTTACACTGTAATCAAGATGTCTCAATTTTCTACAAATCCCACTAAGAATCACTTATAGAGAGCATTATATATTGTATACTACCTTTATGCTACAAAGGACCTTTGCCTTCAGTATGTGGGAATAGGGTCTAACAATAGTCTTGTTGCATATTGTAACACTGATTGGGAAGGAAATGTGGAGACTTCTAGATCTACCACTGGATATGCAGTTTTTTTTGCAAATGGAATTATTTCATGGGTATCTTGAAGACAGAAGAGAGTTCAACTTTCCTCCACTAAAGCAGAATATTGTGGAATGATGGAATATGCTAAATGGCTTCAATGGATCCAAAATTTCTATAAAAAACTCAGCTTTCATCTTTCTCCTATTCCCATGTGCATCAATAATTAAGGCACAATATTCTTAGCCTCAAATCCTGCTTAAGAAGGACATAACAAACATGTTAGATGAGATGAACATTATATTAGAGAAGCAGTTGTTGAGTTCAAGGAAGTGGAGCTATTCTATGTTTCTACCAACTCTCAACTTGCTGATATGTTCACAAAGAACCTTAGCAGAGATAAATTTAAGGGTGGACAAAAGGGCATTTATATAATCTCTTATTCTTCATAACATTCTCAGTGAGGAGGAGTGTTGGAATTTATGATTTCACATTACCTAATTCTCATCCTGATCATAATCCTTCTAGACCATGTTACATGATTCTCATGTGATCTGTTTCAGAACATGGTCTATTTCACTATCTATTGTTATGATGTCATAGATAAGAGTTCTTATTGCTATTCATTAGCTATACTGATACCTTGACACTTATTCCACAACATTCTATATTGTTCCATGGTCTTTACCATGTTTATACAGTGGCTCAAAAAAGTGTTTCAATATTGGGCCATTTTGGACAAATGAATCAATTGTCAAAGATATGGAACAAACAAGATCAAACACTTGCAGGGTCAAAGATAGTACTTGCTTTTGGCATTTTAACACCACTTAGATCATGTGATTTGGTTGTCATGGCACTGAGATATAGCCATTTTAAAATGACATGTTATTGGGACACTTATTTGAGCATCATTTCAGATCTAGACTTTTAGTATTTAGTGGGCCCTCCTTTGGCCCTTATCACTGCCTCTAACCTTCTAGGCATACTTTCAATCAATCTTTGACACTCCTTAACCTCAATCTTGCCCCACTCCACCACAATTCTCTTCCAAACCTCCCAAACTCCTCTTGATGGTCTTGAATAGCTATTGAGCTTTTTTTCAAAATTTGTCAGAGATGCTCAATAGGACTAAGATCTGAAGACTAAGCTGGCCAATCCAGAAGCTTGATTCTATGGGAGTCAAGCCAATCCTAAGCTCTTTTTAAAAAGTGCTTGAGGTTATTATCCTGCTAAAAAATTATGCTCTCCTCAGAAATTCCAGAACTCTTTATGCTGGGAAGCAGATTGTCCTTCAAAATGGTGACATATTGCTCAGCATTCATCTTACCCTCTACCTCTGCCAGAATCCCCACACCATTCCAACCCATATATCTTCAAACCATCAAGGAACCTCCTTCAAACTTCACTATCTCTTGAACCTCCTTATTCTACAAAGGCTCACCTACCACTTTCTACATATACTTCCTCCCATCTGACCCAATCCTGTTGATCTTTGTCTTATCTGACCAAATGGCTCTAGTCTAGTCCTCCATAGTCTAGTTTTGGTACTTGAGAGCAAAAGTAAGCCTTTATTTTCTATGCTTGAGTAACAAATAAGACTTCTTTTTCTTAACCACAGCCTTGAGAGAAGCAGACTTGAGCACATTGCAAACAGTCTGGGAGGAGATGGGAGAGGAGAGGGCAGAATTGATGAGATGGATAGCCTGAATAGCATTTTTAGCCTTCCCAGTGGTAATACTAGAGACAATTCTTCTTCATTGGTAGAAGAAAGCTTAGAAGGATGCCCTAGCTTAATGTTTTCCTTATCTAAAAGAAATCCCTTAATGACCCTGGCCACAGTAGACTTTCCTAGGCCAGTCTGAGAGGAAATATTATGAATAGAGAGGCCAGATTCAGTGAGGGAGAGGATATTGGCTTTAGTAGAGGTAGAAATGGATTTCATGGTGATAATAAAGTAGCTGAATAACACATTATCTTTATATATCCCATATTTACATAAGTAACCAGGGTCAAGACATAGCATCCATCAGAAGCTGTCAAAGTCTTATGTTATTTACCAAATTATAAATGACAGCATGATGCTCAAATAAGTGTCCCAATGACATGTCATTTTAAAATAACTATATCTTAGTGCCATAACAACCAAATGACATGATCTAAGTGGTGTTAGAATGCCAAGAGCAAGTACTATCTTTGACCCTGCAAGTGTTTGATCTTTTTTGTTCCATATCTTTGGCAATTGATCCATTTGTCCAAAATGGCCCAATATTGGGACACTTTTTTGAGCCACTGTACTTACTGTACATACATACAAACATATATCTCACAGTATATAAGGGCTAGATAGTGAGCCATGCTTAGCAGCCCAGTATTTACATACTTCCATCTCTTCTGTTGAATTATACTCCAGAATAACTATCTTTATATCCTCTCTTAATTGCCACCAATCCTTAATCCAACCAAGTAAGTTTCCTACTTGATTTTAATACCTCTTCTTCCTGTGCACATCAAGGTAGCCTTGCTATCTCAATATGAAGGTGTTCTTGAGTGCCTGAAAGGTGAAGTGACAGTCATTGGAGAAGTGCCATAGAATACCTTTCCACATGAGTCTGGTTAAAGGAATGATGATATTGGAGTAATTGTGAATGAAACACTTGTAGAAATTTGCAAAACCTAGAAAGGACTGTATGTCCTTGACTTTTCAAGGCTTAGGCCAATCCTGGATAGCTTTGACTTTCTTTAGAGACATGATAAGTCTGGAAGGAAAGAGCTGGTACCTGAGATACTCAATGGAGTCAGTATGGAATTTATATTTTTCTAGTTTGGCATAAAGTCCATGTTTGTGAAGATAATGGAGTATCTTCCAGACATGCTTCTTGTGAAAGGCCTTGTCTGTGAAGTAAATAAGAATGTCATTGAAGTAGACAATCACACAAACATCTAGCAAGTTAGCAAAGATGGTATTGACAAACCACTAGAAAGCCACTAGAGCATTATTAAGTCCAAACAGCATAACTAGCCACTCATATAAGCCATAGCAAGTCCAGAATGAAGTTTTCCACTCATTGCCCTTGGCAATATAGACCAGATGGTATGCATGCTAGAGATCAAGCTTGGTGTAAATCTTCACTTGACTTAGAGCATCTAGAAGGTCAGAGATGTGAGGAAGAGGGTAGTGGTCTTTTTTTGTGATCTTGTTGAGTCCTCAGAAGTTGATGCAGAGACAGAGTAAACCATCCTGTGATGATCCTTGCTGTCTCGAATATGGTCTCTGGTAGACTCTTCATCGCAACGAACTTAGCATATGGACTAGTGTATACTTTTTGCTTAATCTTATCTTATCGTTTCATAACTAATCTGATCGTGCTTATCTTCTGCTCTTCATCCTGATCAGATCTATCTCCATTTGGCTATTCCTTGACACAGTCATTACCATGTCCCTTCTAGACTTCTACCGCGTGTAGCCAATGCTTTTTTAATCACCGTGTGATGCTTTTCATTTCCATGCTGTGCATGGCTATGGCACAGCCCAGTTTATTATCGCTGCTGCGGCTTCTCTTCCATTTGATCTGCCACCTGCAGTATCAAACGTGTTATTCATTTCCGTTCCCCTCAGCCCTAGAGGCTGTGGTATATCTTTATCGCTATTGGATAGCTACAACATGAACTCTTACCTTAGTCACCGCTCTACTGTGTAGGCATAGCATTCTACCTAATCAGGTATTAGGGTTAGACAAACATGTACAAATAATATAGTAGTATATAAACCCCAAGAACGACGCTGGGTAGATCCCCAGTCTAGTCTCTTGGTCTTCTCCAGAACTCGACTACTAAGTCCTCATCGCCTCAACTCTTTCCTCAACAGAACAAGTTAGTACCCTTTTATATTTCTAGCTGATAGTTGTAGTAGAGCCAGTTCAAGTTCCTCGCGGGTTCTGCCGTTTCATTAGACTAGACTCTTATCGTCTCTAGTGACTCCCTCTACTACAGGACCAGTACTAACGAGTGCCAGTGTCCTTCCCCCAGTTCCACCACTTCCTTCATCCCTTCATCGTCGGTCACCAATGGGCAGAGCCGAGAGAAGGGCAAGAACAGGCCGCACAGGTCCCGGACGGTGGGAACAGATCTGTCTCACCAGCAACCACCTTCTTACAAGAGTTAGAAGGTTCTTTACCAGGATTCCCCCATCGGGACTCAATCGTGAGAGATACGATCAATGGAGACATGAGATCAGAGAACGGCTGTGAAGAGAGTACATCGCCAGCCACCGACTTGAAGGAAGAGGACATAGTCGTCCCCCTTATAGTATCAACCCCTATGAAAGAAGAGAGAGAAGAAGACAGCCCCGACCTCCTCCTTCCTCCTACCCCCGACCCAAATGACTGCAGCCCGGGTCTGAGCATTATAGACGTCGCCGATTGGTTACCACTGCGTTGGCTGCCCTCAGAAGAAGAGTGGGGATTTTACGCTTTAGCTTTGACGGTACAGGCCGATTTCTATAGTCGGACCTTTAACCTTCCCAAAAGAAGAAGATCGGAAGGCTGGTTGGAGTTCAAGTTCAAAGAAGCACCTGTAGCACTGCCACCGCCTAAGAAAAGGCAACGCCGGCAGTACCAACAGGAGATAAAAAGGGAAATAGAGAGAGGAAGTAGGATAGGATTACGAAATCTTCCACCTCGCTCTTACAAATATTGAATGCAATTAATTGTCATTCTTCTCCTTTTCAGTTTGACTTTTTACATCATCACAATCTACTTCCTTAGGTGAATTGCCAAATACGCAACAGATTCACAAGTACCAATCCTCTTCGTAGGAAACTAAAGCAGGACTTTCAGAACACCTTTCTCCGCTTTCATCGGAGTCGTTCCCGCCACCAACACAACATCTGACGGTTGGATCTTTGGAGAAGGACTCCAACAACGCCCCCACAACTGTCAACATTATTAGATGATTTCAATGTTTGAACTCATCCTTGCTACATTCATTGGCATCTTCCTTGTCTGCACTCTTGTTATTTGCTGGATCATAAAACTCGTTGTTGAAAGAAATGCGCCCATATTTGCAGTAATTCACACCTACAAAACTGAAGAAAACCCTTATGGAATAAGCTTCGGCATAGTAAGCCCGACTAAAGCCTCTGGAGATAATTGGAGATACCGCGGAGGTTGGTTTAATGAAAACGATTGGCACGTACCTGAATTAGTAAGATCAGATTGGGATGACGACAACGCAACCATTGCTGCTTTTGATTAAATCATCATGGCACTACCCAAGCATCTCTCTCAGGCGCTTGATGCGCTTGCCAGATCTTCAAAACAAGAACTATCCCAATTGGGAATTCATCTCAAAGACTATCTCAATGTACATAGCCGGGCTATGGAACAAATACTACGAGAAAATCGAAAACTCTGAGAAGACATCGAAGAAATGGAAGAACAAGTAAAAGCTGGCCCATCTTCCAATAGTGGCACTAGGATCACCAAGATTGTGGCAGATCCAGGAGAGTATGACGGAACTAGAGGAAGAAAATTTGAGGAATGGTGGACTAAGGCACAAGTATGGTGACAAGAAAATATCGGAGTGCTAAAAGGAGAAGCCGGGGTAAAAGCCATATTATCCCGAATGACGAAAGGAGATGCAGGAGCCTTTGCACGTGCTTATCTCAATAAAATCCTAAAAGGGGATGAAACGGATTGGCCAGAATTTAAGAAGCTGATCAAACTTCATTTCTGACTAACCAATGAGAAGGAATGGGCTCGACAACAGATCGAAAATCTGAAACAAACAGATAAAATGACGGTAGCCCAATACCTCGTAAAGCTAGAAAATTATCTAGCATCAGCCGAATATGATGGAGATCGTATCTTGCAGATCATGGAATGAAACATGAATCAAGATATGGTCAAGTATCTTTTCCTACGAGATGGACAATACAAGGAGTGTGCTACTTTCATGGCAAAAGTCAAGGAGTACGGAGAACGGCAGGAGTTATTAGGATTCATTCAACAAGGAACTGCCGATCGAATCTCCAGACCAACAAAGGATCCAAACACCATGGATGTAGATGCTATCCAAAAAGGACAAGGGTTTTGCCCTCTAAAGTGTTTCAATTGCCAAGGGCCACACATGGCATCAAAATGTCCAAAATCCAAGAAGGCATGTGAAAAATGTAAATACCTTGGAGGAGGACATGCTAAATGGTGTGCCACGGGACGACCCTCTCGTAACATTCAAGAAATGAATGAAGAGATAACGGAAGAACCAAAACCCTCAAAAGGAAAAGAGAGAGATTGAAGTAAGTCTATTGCAGGCATGGGCTTTGATGAAGCACACGTCTGGTTCCAGGATTATGAAACAATTTCCAAAAAGGGAAAAGCTTAGGGCAACCTCCTAGATCTAGGAATGGAGGAAGCCCGAACCGATATGCTATTCTGGAAATAGAAGAAACTTTATCTTTGCCGTCATGTGGGTCTCATCTAGATGATGAGCTTGGCCAGGACAAAACACCGGTGCTTAATTCGTATATAACCAAGAAAGAAAAAGTTTTCCCAGAAGTGGTGGAGATATGAAGTATGGAAACTTCTACTCCCACCCCTGAACAGAAACAACGTGATGTTCGGACCCTGTATCCGAATTTGACAGAAGAAGATCTGGATGATCTGATACCTGACTCAAAAGAAATAGAATTTCATTTCCTACGAACTCTAAACCCTCAGAAGGATATAGTTCTTCCGATAAAAATAACCCCAAAACTAAACATACCTTTCACAAAAACATCCGCCCTCCTAGACTCTAGAGCCAATGCAATCTTCATCGATCAAAGCTTTGCACAGCGTCTTCATTTACCCTTAACCCCTTTATAACACCCCATAGCGGTGTATAACGCCGATGGTACCCTAAACACTGCAGGAAAGATAACACATAATTGTCAGCTTGTTATGGAATATGAAGGTCATTGTGAGAAATTGACAGCTGAGGTCACTGATTTAGGAAAGTTCGAATTTATTCTGGGATATGAGTGGTTACAGCACCACAACCCCAATATAGATTGGACTACTGGATCGGTTAGATTGACGAGATGTCCCCAGCATTGCCGAAATCTCCAACAAGGTGATTCCACCCCGAGCAAGTTTTTACAAATGCTTCGAAAAGAACAGCTAGATCAAAGCTATAACGTGTATCATTGGATAAATTCCTTAGAAAGGAATGCTGAGCAACAAAAACTACTCAAGAGAGTTCAACCAAAGGAAATTCCCCCAGAACACCTAGTCCCGAAAGAGTATCATGATTATCTTACGGTATTTTCTAAAAAGGATTCCAAAAGAATGCCACTGCGAAAACCATGGGATCATGCAATAGAATTGCAAGAAGACTTCAAACCCCAAAAAGGAAGGATAATCCCTTTATCTATAGATGAACAAGAAGAAGTGACTGCGTTCCTAGATGAACAACTCCAAAAGGGATATATCCGCCCCTCTAAATCTCCACAAACTTCCCTAGTGTTCTTTGTTCCAAAGAAAGACGGTGGAAAGAGAATGGTACAGGACTATCGATATCTCAATGAACATACCGTCAAAAACAATTATCCACTTCTGTTGATCTCTCAACTTGTCGACAAGCTGAAAGACGCTAAATTGTTTACAAAGATGGATCTAAGATGGGGATACAACAATGTACACATCAAAGAAGGAGATGAATGGAAAGCCACCTTCGTATGTTTCCGAGAAGCATATGAACCTCTCATAATGTATTTCGGACTCTGCAATTCACCCGCCACTTTCCAAGTGATGATGAATGAAATCTTCGCCGATATGGATGACGTGGTAGTAGTTTATATTGATGATCTATTAATATTCACAAAGACAGAAAACCAGGAAGAACATGATAAAATTGTGCGAGAAGTATTACGACGTTTGAAAGAAAATGACCTCTTTGTAAAAGCCCCCAAATGTCGCTTTTGTGTCACGGAAGTAGACTTCCTTGGCATGATCATGGGAAAGAACAGTATTTCTATGGATCCAAAGAAGGTGGAGGCCATAACGCAATGGCCCATTCCAACCAACGTCAAAGGAGTAAGAAGCTTTCTAGGATTAGCAAATTTTTATAGACGCTTCATATCTGATTTCTCAAAACTAGCTAAACCCCTGAATAACCTTTTAAAGAAAGAAACTCCATTTGAATGGGGTTCAGAGCAACAAGGGGCATTTGAAATGCTCAAGAATTCGTTCGTAATGGCTCCAGTTTTAGCCTATCCAGATATAGATTGCAAATTTCACTTAGAAGCCGATGCTTCGGACTATGCCACAGGAGCAGTGCTCTCCATAAAGAAAGATGACAAATGGCATCCTGTTGCTTACACTTCGCACAGTATGCAACCCGCAGAGTGAAATTATTCCATCTCGGATAAGGAAATGCTTTCGGTTATACGATCCCTAGAAGAATGAAGACATTATCTCGAAGGAGCTAGATTTCTGGTGGAAATCTGGAATGATCACCAAAATCTTCAATGGTATCAGACAAGACAGGATCTTAACCGAAGACAAGCTAGATGGGCACAATACTTATCTAGATTCAACTTGAAATGGATTCATAAGCTAGGAGCTACCATGGGAAAAGCCGATGCGCTCTCTAGAAGAGAAGATCACGCTATCGGGAAAGATCAAGACAACAAAGGAGTATTAGTAATACCGCCAGAGCAGATTGGATCTATGGAGCAAGACACTCCAATTCTCATCTCCAATGAAGGCGAACGACTTAATAAATCTATATTCAATGAGCTTTGTAAGCTTACGGAGAAAGATACCATGTATCTCAGCAGAAAACACTTTTTACTCGAAGGAGAAGATGGCTTGTTGCATGACCCACAAGGCCATATATACGTACCTGACTCTGCCCTGATTAAGATAGACATTCTCAGACTCTATCACGATTCTCCCATAGCAGGTCACCCTGGATATGAAAAAACGTTGGAATTAATTTCCAGGTTCTATTGGTGGCCAGGAATATCCACATTCGTACGAGAATACGTTACTCATTGCGAGCGATGTCAACGTTTCAAAGGAAGCAATAAGGCCCCTAGTGGGTTATTACAACCCCTTCCTATACCAGAAAGACCTTGGAGTCATATTTCTGCAGATTTCATTACCGATCTACCAAGATCTAGATCTTTTGATTCCATTCTCACAGTCGTAGATCGATTTTCAAAAGAAGTTGAACTTATTCCTTGCACCAAGCAGTGCAGTGCCTTGGATACGGCACAATTATTTCTAAATCATGTATGGAAGCATCATGGTCTTCCATCTTCTATTGTTTCAGATTGAGGTCCATAATTTGCTGCGCAAGTTATGAAAGAAATTAATAAGGCT
>JBBPUB010000738.1:0-10071 GCA_038094415.1 Xerocomus alliaceus
ATTAGGGTTAGACAAACATGTACAAATAGTATAGTAGTATATAAACCCCAAGGACGACGCTGGGTAGATCCCCAGTCTAGTCTCTTGGTTTTCTCCAGAACTCGACTACTAAGCCACTTCACCACCTTCAACTCTTTCCTCAACAGAACGAGTTAGTAGTCCCTTTTATTTTTAGCTGATAGTTGTAGTAGAGCCAGTTCAAGTTCCCAAGTGGGTTCTGCCGTTTCATTAGACTAGACTCTTATTCTTTCTAGTGACCCCCTCTACTACAGGACCAGTACTAACGAGTGCCAGTGTCCTTCCCCCAGTTCCACCACTCCCTTCGTCCCTTCATCGTCGGTCACCAATGGGCAGAGCCGAGAGAAGAGCAAGAGCCGGCCGCACAGGTCCCAGAGGGTGGGAACAGATCAGAGTCGCCTGCCACAGCCTTCTTACGAGAGTTAGAGGCTTCTTTACCAGGCTTCCCCCGTCAGAACTCGATCGTAAGAGATACGATCAACGGAGATCTGAGAGAAGAGATCAGCTGCGAAGAGAGTACATCGCCAGCCACAGACATGAAGGAAGAGGACATAGTCGTCCCCCTTACGTTATACGCCCCTACGAAGTCAGAGAGAGAAGAAGACAGCCCCGACCTCCTCCTTCCTCCTACCCCCGACCCGAACGATTGCAGCCTGGGTCCAAGTATTATAGACATCGCCGATCGGTCACCACTGCATCGGCTGCCCTCAGAAGAAGAGAGGGGATTTTACGCTTTAGCTTCGACAGTACAGGCCGATTTCTATAGTCGGACCTTCAACCTTCTCAAAAGAAGAAGATTGGAAGGCTGGTCGGAGTACGAGTTTGAAGAAGCACCTGCAGCACTGCCACCGCCTAAGAAAAGGCAACGCCGGCAATACCAGCAGGAGATAAAGAGGGGCATAGAAAGAGGAAGTAGGATTAGCCTAAGGGATATTCCGGCAAAGAGCTACAAATATTGAATGCAATTATTTGTTACTTGCCTCTTCTTTTGCCTGACATTTTACATCATCTCAATCTACTTCCTTAGATGGATTGCCAAATACGCAACAGACTCTCAAGTACCAATCCTCTTTGTAGGAAACCAAAGCAGGACTTTTAGAACACCTTTTTCCGCATTCGTTGGAGTAGTCCCCACTACCAACGCAACTTCAGACGGTTGGATCTTTGGAGAAGGACTCCAACAACGCCCCCACAACTGTCAACACTATTAGATGATTTCAACGTTTGAACTCATCCTCGCCACATTCATCGGAATTTTCCTAGTCTGCACCCTTGTTATTTGCTGGATTATAAAGCTCGTCATTGAAAGAAATGCACCCATACTCGCAGTCATCCATACCTATAGGACCGAAGAAAATCCCTACGGAATAAGCTTCGGCATAGTAAGCCCGACTAAAGCCTCCGGAGATAATTGGAGATACCGTGGAGGTTGGTTTAACGAAAACGATTGGCACGTACCCGAATTAGTCAGATCAGATCGGGACGACGACAACGCCACAATCGCCGCCTTTGATTAAATCATGGCAGTACCTGAACACCTCGCTCAAGCGTTAGATATGCTTGCTGGATCTTCGAAACAGGAGTTATCCCAATTGGGAATTCATCTTAAAGACTATCTTGACATCCATGGCCGGGCTATGGAACAAATATTATGAGAAAATAGAAAACTACGAGATGACATAGAAGAAATGGAGGAACAGGTGAAGGCTGGCCCTTCCTCTAGTGGAAGTGGTGCTAGGATCACCAAAATCGTAGCAGATCCAGGAGAATACGATGGAACCAGAGGAAGAAAGTTCGAGGAATGGTGGACCAAGGCACAGGTATGGCGTCAAGAAAATATCGGAGTGCTCAAAGAAGAAGCTGGAGTTAAAGCCATACTATCCCGGATGACGAAAGGCGATGCAGGAGCATTTGCACGAGCCCATCTGAATAAAATCCTAAAAGGGGATGAAACGGATTGGCCCGAATTCAAGAAGCTTATTGAGCTTCATTTCCGCTTAACCAATGAGAAGGAATGGGCTAGACGACAGATCGAGAATCTGAAACAAACCGATAAGATGACGGTAGCCCAATACCTTATCAAATTGGAAAATTACCTCGCAACAGCCGAATACGACGGAGATCGTATCTTGCAGATCATGGAATGAAACATGAATCAAGATATGGTCAAATATCTTTTCTTAAGAGATGGACGGTACAAAGAGTGCGCCACCTTCATGGCCAAAGTAAAAGAGTACGGAGAACGACAGGAGTTGTTAGGATTCATTCGGCGAGGAACGGCCGATCGAATCTCCAGGCCTGCTAAAGATCCAAATGCCATGGACATAGATGCAATCCAAAAAGGGAAAGTAATCCGTCCATTAAAGTGTTTCAATTGCCAAGGACCCCACGTAGCATCGAAGTGCCCTAAACCCAAAAAAGGCATGTGAGAAATGCAAGTTCCTCGGAGGAGGACATGCTAAATGGTGCGCTACGGGACGACCCTCTCGCAATATCCGGAAAATGAACTTGGAAGAAGCAACAAACGAACCAAAAGGAAAAGAAAGAGATTGGAGTAAGTCTATTGCAGGTATGGGCTTTGATGAAGCACGCGCCTGGTTCCAAGATTACGAAACAATTTCCAAGAAGGGAAAAGATTAGGGCAACCCCCTAGATCTGGGAAAGGAGGAAGCCCGAATCGATATGCTATTCTGGAAATAGAAGAAACTTTATCTTTGCCGTCATGCGGGTCTCATCTAGATGATGAGCTTGGCCGGGACGTGACACCGGTGCTTGATTCGCATATAACCAAGAAAGAAAAAGTTTTCCCAGAAGTAGTGGAGATACGAAGTATGGAGACTTCTACTCCCACCCCTGAACAGAAACGACATGACGTACAAACTATGTATCCGGAGTTATCAGAAAAAGATCTTGATGATCTAATACCAGAGTCAAAAGAAACGGAGTTTCACTTCCTAAGAACTTTAAATCCCCAGAAGGATATAGTTCTACCGATAAAGATTACGCCGAAACTAAACATACCCTTCACTAAAACATCCACCCTCCTAGATTCTGGAGCAAACGCAATCTTCATAGATCAAAGTTTTGCACAGCGTCTTAATCTCCCTTTAAACCCATTATGACACCCGATAGCGGTGTATAATGCTGATGGTACCTTGAATGCTGCTGGAAAGATAACGCATAATTGTCAGCTTGTTATGGAATATGAAGGTCATCGTGAGAAATTGACAGCTGAGGTCACCGATTTAGGGAAATTCGAGTTTATTCTGGGATATGAGTGGTTACAGCGCCACAACCCCGATATAGACTGGACAACTGGATCGGTTAGATTGACGAGATGTCCCCAACACTGTCGAAATCTCCAACAAGGTAATTCCACCCCGAGCAAGTTTTTACAGATGCTTCAAAAAGAACAGCTAGATCAAAGCTATAACGTGTATCATTGGATCAATTCCTTAGAAAGGAATAAAGACTCGCAAAAGATACTTGAAAAGGTTCAACCTAAAGAGGTTCCCCCTGAACAATTAGTCCCGAAAGAGTATCACGATTATCTTACGGTATTTTCAAAGAAGGACTCAGAGAGAATGCCTTTACGAAAGCCATGGGACCATGCGATTGAGTTGCAAGAGAACTTTAAACCTCGAAAAGGAAGGATAATCCCTCTATCTATAGACGAGCAAGAAGAAGTCACGGTGTTCCTAGATGAACAGATCCAAAAGGGATATATCCGTCCTTCCAAGTCTTCACAAACATCACCAATATTCTTTGTTCCAAAGAAGGATGGTGGGAAACGAATGGTACAGGATTACTGATATCTCAATGAACATACCATCAAGAACAATTACCCGCTCCCATTAATTTCTCAGCTTGTTGACAAGTTGAAAGACGCTAAATTATTCACAAAAATGGACTTAAGATGGGGATACAATAATGTACGCATCAAAGAAGGAGATGAATGGAAGGCCGCTTTCGTATGCTTCCGAGGTGCATATGAACCTCTCGTAATGTATTTCGGACTGTGCAATTCACCGGCCACGTTTCAAGCAATGATGAATGAAATCTTTGCCAATATGGAAGACGTGGTGGTGGTATACATTGACGACTTATTAATCTTCACAAAGACAGAAAATCAAGAAGAACACGATCAAATCGTGTGGGAAGTATTACGTCGTCTAAAAGAAAATGATCTTTTTGTAAAAGCACCCAAATGTCACTTTCGTGTCACGGAGGTAGATTTCCTCGGCATGATAGTAGGAAAGAATGGAATCGCCATGGACCCTAAAAAGGTAGAAGCAATAACTCAATGGCCAATTCCTACCAACGTCAAAGGAGTTAGGAGTTTCTTAGGGCTAGCCAACTTTTATCGTCGATTCATCTTCGATTTCTCTAAAGTTGCAAGACCCCTGAATAATCTCTTGAAAAAGGAAATCCCGTTCGAATGGGGTTCGGATCAACAAGAAGCATTTGAAATGCTTAAGAACTCATTCGTAACCGCCCCAATCTTAGCCTATCCCGATATAGACTGTGAATTTCGTTTAGAAGCTGACGCTTCGGATTACGCCACAGGAGCAGTGCTCTTAATAAAGAAAGATGACAAATGGCACCCCGTCGCCTACGCTTTGCATAGTATGCAACCAGCTGAACGAAATTACCCCATCTCAGATAAAGAAATGCTTTCAGTCATAAGATCCTTAGAAGAATGGAGACATTATCTCGAAGGAGCTAGATTTCCTGTGGAAGTCTGGAATGATCATCAAAATCTTCAGTGGTATCAAACGAGACAGGATCTCAACCGTAGACAAGCAAGATGGGCGCAATACCTATCTAGATTCAACCTGAAATGGATTCATAAGCCTGGAGCTACCATGGGAAAAGCCGATGCCCTCTCTAGACGAGAAGATCATGCTATCGGTAAAGACCAGGATAACAAAGGAGTTTTGGTAATACCGCCAGAGCAGATTGGATCTATGGAGCAAGATACTCCTATTCTCATCTCCGATGAAGGCAAACGACTTAATAAATCTATATTCAACGAGCTTTGTAAGCTTATGGAGAAAGATACCATACATCTCGGCAGGAAACACTTTTTACTCAAAGGAGAAGATGGCTTGTTGCATGATCCGCAATGCCGCATATACGTACCTGACTCTGCCTTGATTAAGATGGACATTCTCAGATTATACCATGATTCCCCTATAGCAGGTCACCCTGGATATGAGAAGACCTTGGAATTGATTTCCAGATTCTATTGGTGGCCGGGAATATCCACATTTGTACGAGAATACGTCACTCATTGTGAACGTTGCCAACGTTTCAAAGGAAACAACAAAGCCCCTAGTGGGTTATTACAACCCTTACCTATTCCGGAAAGACCCTGGAGTCATATTTCCGCTGATTTCATCACCGATCTTCCAAAGTCAAGATCATTTGATTCGATTCTCACAGTCGTAGATCGATTTTCAAAAGAAGTTGAACTCATTCCTTGCACCAAGCAGTGCAATGCCCTGGAAACGGCACGATTATTCCTGAATCATGTATGGAAGCATCATGGACTTCCATCTTCTATTGTTTCAGATCGAGGACCTCAATTTGCTGCGCAAGTAATGAGAGAGATCAACAAAGCCTTATCGATTGAGACCAAATTGAGTACTGCATTTCATCCCCAGATGGATGGACAATCTGAGATTGTTAATAAAGAAGTTCAAAAGTTTTTGAGAATCTTTTGTTCTGAAAAACAAGATCAATGGGCAGATTGGCTTGCCGTTGCCCAGTTTTCCATTAATTCTAAACAACACGCTTCTACTAAGAAGACCCCCTTTGAAGTCACGCATTCATACCATTCTAGAATGGGTATTGAACCCCTAAGTATGGACAAAGCACCCGCTGCAGTAAGATTTGCTGATGAAATGGCCGCTACGTTTGATCAAGTATGGCAGAATATGAAAGCGGCATAGGCACATCAAAAGAAGTATGCAGATCAATCTTGCAGCAAATCTCCTGAGTATCATGTGGGCCAACAGGTTTGGTTATCCACGGAGAACCTTAAACTTACCCATGCTTCAAAGAAGCTTTCCGAACGATGGCTCAGTCCATTTAGCATCACTAAAATGATGGGATCTAATGCAGTGGAGTTGAAACTTCCCCGATCCATGAGGATTCATCCCGTTGTTAACATCTCTTGTATTAAACCTTACAAGGAACGCCTAGAAGGCCAGCCGGTTGAATGGCCCGGTCCTGTCAAGGTCACTGAGGATAGAGATAACGAATGGGAAGTAGATTTCATTGTGGACAGCAGATATCGGCAACGCCGACTGGAATATCTGGTACACTGGAAAGGATATGATGAAACTGATAGAACATGGGAACCACGTTCCAACCTCACTAATGCCAAAGAGGCTATTTCCGATTTCTATAAACAGCATCCCTTGGCTCCGAGAGCTCTTACCATTGAACCCGATCAGTTTCTTTTCCTTTTTCAGAAACGTCCTGAAAATGTTACCACTGTCGCAACTCATCGTCTCCTATTTGATCATTTGGACAATGATCTTTAGTGGGGGGTAGTGTGACGATCCTTGACGTCTCGTATACGGTCTCTGGTAGACTCTTCATCGCAACAGACTTAATGTATACTTTTTCGCCTTATCTTATCTTATTGCATCACGTGATGCAATCTTATCTTTCTATCTTATCTGATTGAGCTTATCTTCTGCTTTTCTTCCCGATCAGATCTATCTCCATTTGTCTATTCTTTGACATGGTCATTACCGTGTCTCTTCTAGACTTCTACCGCATGTAGCCAACGCACTTTTAATCACCACGTGATTCTTTTCATTTCCATGCTGTGCATGGCTATGGCACAGCCCAGTTCATTACCGCTACTGCGGCTTCTCTTCCATTTGATCTGCCACCCGTAGTATCAAATGTGTTATTCATTTCCGCTCCCCTCAGCCCTAGAGGCTGTGGTACGCCTTTATCACTATTGGATAGCTACAACATGGACTCTTACCTTAGTCGTAGCCCTACTGTGTAGGCATAGCATTCTACCTAATCAGGTATTAGGGTTAGACAAACATGTACAAATAGTATAGTAGTATATAAACCCCAAGGACGACGCTGGGTAGATCCCCAGTCTAGTCTCTTGGTTTTCTCCAGAACTCGACTACTAAGCCACTTCGCCATCCTCAACTCTTTCCTCAACAGAACGAGTTAGTAGTCTCTTTATTTTTAGCTGATAGTTGTAGTAGAGCCGGTTCAAGTTCCCAAGCGGGTTCTGCCATTTCAGTTTTCCTGAACTCTGTCTTACTCATCCGATTACTTATCCTTATTCATACCTTACAAATCTCCTCCATTCCATTACTAATCCAGTGCCACTCTGTAGTATAAATACTATACTTTCAATCTGTACATTCTTCAGTTTGAATATCAACTTAGTCTCCTCTAGACAACTCCAACTTTGAGCCTAGTGCTCATCTGACCCCTAACTCTGAGGATAGTGAGTACAAGGGCACAACACATAAGTCCTGCACTGAAAGTCCTCGCCCACTCCATTTCACCCTTCTCCTCCTTGCCCTCCCTCTGTCACTCCATTTCACCCTTCTCCTCCTTGCCCTCCCTTTGTCACTCTATTCCAGACCTCATCGGACTTGTCTGGAGGAACTGGACTTAACAGTATATTCAAACTCAACTCTTGTACTCACACACCTTTGTACCTATGTCCTGCACCCAGACTCCCCATCAACATCTCAAGTCAGTCTTTGGCTCCTTCCACACCATCCCCAGTGATTTCCACAGCTTCAGTGCTAGACCGGTAGCACTTCCATCTATTTCCACAGCACCCTGCTGTCACGTCGCCTCTTCCAGCCCATTTGACTCTCCCCTCACTGCTCTTTCCAAGACAGTCCTCACTTCCCCCTAGATTTGTGAACTCTGGAATGACCCTAAACTCAACAATGGACTCTATGAGCCTGCTCCCCTGTCTCCAAGAAACAATAACAGTGAAGAACCACCACCACCTGATCCTTCCGATCTGGGTGACTCCTCTGACAACAACAACAATGAACCTCAATTAAACAACGTACCCCTGGCCTTTGAGCTATTCACCCAACTCACCAATGCAATCTGGGACATGACCTGGAACACACTCCAGCACAACTTCTTAGATACCCCCCAAGACCAAGGTCCAGGAACGAAATCCATTTGATGGACTGGATCCCTGGAAACTCTGCTCATTTATAGTTTAGTGTGAACTGAACTTCCAGGCCAACCCCAAATCTTTCCACTGTGACCATTCCAAGGTCACATTTGCACAATCCTACCTCAAGGGCATTGCCCTTGAATACTTTGAGCCAGACCTTCTCGGCAGCGAACCTCCAAAGCACCACCTGCTCTGGATGAATAGCTAGGAAGTGTTTCTCTATGAACTACAATCAAACTTTGGTCCTCATAACCCTATTGGCAATGCAGAGGCTCAGCTTGAGCAGCTCTGCATGAAGAACACCTAGCGCATCTCCAATTATGTAGTTCATTGGAATCATCTGGCAAGCCAAGTCTGGAAATGGAGCCCCAGAGCACTTCACTGGAGTTTCTATAATAGACTCCCTGACAGAATTAAAGATGAGTTGTCTCGGCTTGGCAAGCCGAGCAACCCCCATGACCTCCACACAATGGTGCAACAAATTGACCACTGCTACTGGGAGCGTCAAGAAGAAATATCCCAGGCCAACAAGGCTTCTGGATCCAACTCTGGAAACAACAACTCCAAGGCCCCCATCTCTGCAACACCACCTCCGACAATAAACCTAGGAGTTCTACCAAGGGCTCCTCAACCCCCAACTCCAGATCCTCCACAACCCCCAACCCTGATCTGTCATCTAAGCTAGGAAAAGACGGCAAGCTCATAGCAGCTGAGCATAAGCACCACTTTGACAATAACCTATGCATGTTTTGTGGCCAAGCTGGTCACAAGGCAAAGGAATGCCCAAAGTCTTCATTCCAGGCATTCAAGACTCGTGCGGCTATGACTGCAACTCTGGAAGACAAACTGGAGGCCTCTAACATGAAGGTGAAAAAATAGTCTATGACCTCATAGACTCCACATGGACTCGAGGTTGTGTTGACTCTGCCTGTGCACCAAAAGAGGTCTGCTCTCTCAGACCCCCATTCCCTTATGCCATCTGTTTCCATATCCTTGTATGACATTCCATCCTTTTCTGCGCTTGTAGATTCCTGAAATAGCTGAACCCTCTTGGGAACAAGAACTGGCTCTACTACAACTATCAGCTAAAAGAAAAGAAAAGGTACTAACTCACTATGGTTAGTAGAGAGTTTTGAGGTAGTGGACTTGAGACTTAGTAGTCAAGTTCAGGTGAAGACCAAGAGACTAGACTGGGAATCTACCCAGCGTTGTCCTTGGGGTTTATATACTACTATACTATTTGTACATGTATTGCTAACCCTAATACTTGATTAGGTAGAATGCTATACCTACACAGTAGGGATGCGACTAAGGGAAGAGTCCATGTTGTAGCTATCCAATAGTGATAAAGGCATACCACAGCCTCTAGGGCTAAGGGGAGTGGAAGTGAATAACACATTTGATACTGCAGGTGGCAGATCAAATGGAAGAGAAGCTGCAGAAGCAGTAATGAACTGGGCTGTGCCATAGCCATGTACAGCATGGAAATGAAAAGAATCACTCGGTGATTAAAAGGGTGTTGGCTACACATGGTAGAAGTCTAGAAGAACATGGCAATAACCATGGTAAAGAATAGCCAAATGGGGATAGATCTGATTGGGAAGAAGAGCAGAAGATAAGCATGATCAGATCAGTGATGAAAAGATAAGATAAGATCAAGCAAAAAGTATACTCTAAGTCCATTACAATGAAGAGTCTACTAGAGACCATATATGAGACAGCAAGGATTGTTACAATTTCAGCTCTTCTGACTGTTTTATAGACACTACCTTCATTAATAATCATGGACTTTCCCCATACTCTGTCCCTCTGCTTGAACTCTGGTTATTCAACAGAACTTCCAACTCCTCCATTACTCA
>JBBPUB010000739.1:0-10070 GCA_038094415.1 Xerocomus alliaceus
AAGGAGGAGGTCGGGGCTGTCTTCTTCTCTCTCTGACTTCGTAGGGGCGTATAGTGTAAGGGGGACGACTATGTCCTCTTCCTTCACGTCTGTGGCTGGCGATGTACTCTCTTCGCAGCTGTTCTCTGATCTCACATCTCCGTTGATCGTATCTCTCACGATCAAGTCCCGATGGGGGAACCCTGGTAAAGAACCTTCTAACTCTTGTAAGAAGGCGGTTGCCGGCGAGACGGATCTGTTCCCACCGTCCAGGACCTGTGCGGCCTGTTCTTGCCCGACTCTCGGCTCTGCCCGTTGGCGACCGATGATGAAGGGACAAAGGGAGTGGTGGAACTGGGGGAAGGACACTGGCACTCGTTAGTACTGGTCCTGTAGTAGAGGGGGTCACTAGAAAAGATAAGAGTCTAGTCTAATGAAACGGCAGAACCCTCGAGGAACTTGAACCGGCTCTACTACAACTATCAGCTAAAAATAAAAGGGACTACTAACTCGTTCTGTTGAGGAAAGAGTTGAGGTGGCGAAGAGGGCTTAGTAGTCGAGTTCTGGAAAAGACCAAGAGACTAGACTGGGGATCTACCCAGCGTCGTTCTTGGGGTTTATATACTACTATACTATTTGTACATGTATTGCTAACCCTAATACCTAATTAGGTAGAATGCTATGCCTACGCAGTAGGGATGCGGCTAAGGTAAGAGTCCATGTTGTAGCTATCCAATAGCGATAAAGGCGTGCCACAGCCTCTAGGGCTGAGGGGAGCAGAAATGACTAACACGTTTGATACTGCAGGTGGCAGATCAAATGGAAGAGAAGCCGTAGCAGTGGTAATGAACTGGGCTGTGCCATAGCCATGCACAGCATGGAAATGAAAAGAATCACTCGGTGATTAAAAGGGCGTTGGCTACATGCGTTAGAAGTCTAGAAGGAACACGGTAATGACCGTGTGGAAGAATAGCCAAATGGAGATAGATCTGATCGGGAAGAAGAGCAGAAGATAAGCACGATCAGATTAGTCATGAAACGATAAGATAAGATCAAGCAAAAAGTATACGCTAAGTCCGTTGCGATGAAGAGTCTACCAGAGACCGTATATGAGATGGCAAGAATCGTCACAGTCATAATACATTCTAAGAATATCCATTTTAATCAGAGCAGAATCCAGCATGTATATCTAATGTCTTGGGTCATGCAGTAGACCATCTTCTCCTTCTATTAGAAAATGCTTTCTACTAAGGTAAATGGTATCTTTCTCATTAAGCTTACAAAGCTTGTTGAATATAGATTTATTAAGTCATTCACCTTCATCAGAGATGAGAAGTGGAGTATCTATCTCCATCTGTCCAATCTGCTCTGGTAGAATTACTAGAACTCCTTTGTTGTCATTTTCTATTTTAATGGCATGATCTTCTCTTCTAGAGAGTGTGTCTGCTTTTCCCATAGGCTCCTAGCTTATGAATCCACTTTAGGTTGAATCTAGATAGATATTGCACCTATCAAGCTTGTTAGTGATTGAGATCTTGTCTTGTTTGATACCATTGGAGGTTTTGATAATTATTTTAGACTTCCACAGGAAATCTAGCTCCTTTGAGATAATGTCTCCATTTCTCCAATGCTCATATCACTGAAAGCATTTCCTTATTAGAAATAGGATAATTTCATTCAGCAGGTTGCATACTATGAGAAGCATAGGCTACAGGGTGCCATTTGTCTTGTTTCTTAATGGAGAGCATTGCTCTGATGGTGTAATCAGAGGCATCCACTTCTAGGCAGAATTTGCAATCTATATCTGGATATGTCAAAACAGGAGCAGTTATGAAAGCCATTTTGAGTGTATCAAATGCTTCTTGTTGTGCTACACCCCATTTAAATGGAATGTCTTTTTTGAGCAGATCATTAAGTGGTCTAGCCACTTTGGAAAAATCAGAGATAAAACATTAATAGAAGTTAGCCAATCCAAGGAAGCTTCTTACTCCTTTTAGATTCGTTGGAGTGGGCCACTGTATCACAGCTTCTACCTTTTTTGGGTCCATCAAGATACTATTCTTTCTTACTATCATTTCTAAAAAGTCTACTTCTGTGACATAAAAGCAGCATTTTGGTGCTTTGACAAAGAGGTCATTCTCCATTAGTCTCTGAAGTACTTCTTTTACAATTTGATCATGTTTGGCTTAATCCTCAGTTTTAGTGAATATGAGTAGATCATCAATGTAAACCACTACTATATCATTCATGTCTGCAAAGATTTTGTTCATCATTGCTTGAAATGTGGCAGGGGAGTTGCATAGTCTAAAATACATTATGAGGAATTTGTAAGCTCCTCTGAAGCAAATGAATGCAGCTTTCCATTCATCACCCTCTTTAATGCAGACATTGTTGTATCCCCATTATAAGTTCATTTTGGTGAATAACTTCACATCTTTTAGTTTATCAACTAATTGTAATATAAGGGGTAATGGATAGTTGTTCTTGATGGTGTGCTCATTGAGATATTGGTAATCCTGTACCATTCATTTCCCACCATCTTTTTTTGGTATAAAGAATACAGATGATGTTTGTGAAGATTTCAATGGATGAATATAGCCTTTTTGCAATTGTTTGTCTAGGAATGCAATGACTTCTTCCTGTTCATCTATTGAAAGAGGGATTATCCTTCCTTTTTGAGGTTTAAAATCATTCTGTAATTCTATAGCATGATCCCAAGGTTTTCTTAACAGCATTCTTTCTGAATCCTTCTTTGAGAAGACTGTGAGGTAATCATGATACTCTTTTGGGACCAGCTGTTCTAGAGGCATTTCTTTTGGTTGTACTCATTCTAAGATTTTATCTGTCTCTAACAGTCTTTCTTGTTGATGATATACTTGATACAATTGGTCAAGCTGCTCTTTGCATAGCATTTGTAAAAACTTGCTTGGGGTGGAATCACCTTGTTGGAGATTTTAACAATGCTGGGGACATCTTGTCAATCTAACCTTTCCAGTAGTCCAATTTATTTCTGGGTTGTGGCACTGTAACCACTCATATCCAGGATAAATTCAAACTTTCCCAGATTAGTGACCTTAGCTGTCAATTTCTCATAATGACCTTCATATTCCATAACAAGTTGACAATTATGCATTATCTTTCTGGCAGCATTCAAAGTTCTGTCTGCATTGTACACAGGAATTGGGTGTTGTAATAGGGTTAAAGATGCTGGACAAATTGTTGATCAATGAAGACCATGTTTGTGCTAGAGTCTAGGAGGGCAGATGTTTTTGTAAAGAGTATATTGATTTTCAGAGTTATCTTAATCAGAAGTACTATGTCCTTCTTCAGACTCAAAGTTCATAGAAAATGGAAGTTGTCTTCTTTGATGTCTGGAAGCAGTTTGTCTAGATCTTTTTCAGATAGATCTGGATACATGCTTCTTATATTACATCATTTCTGTTGGTTAGTGGGAGTGGAAGTCTCTATACTTCTTATCTCCACTACTTTTGGAAATACTTCTTGGCTTTTTGGTATATGCAAATCAAGCACTGGTGTTTTGTCCTGGCCAAGCTCATTATCTAAATGAGATCTGCATGATGGCAAAGATAAGTCTTCTTCTATTTCCAGAATAGTGTATTGGTTTGGGCTTCCCACCTTCCCAGGCTTAATGGGTTGCCCTAATCTTTTTCCAATTTGAAGGCAATGTTCTCATAATTCTGAAACCAAGCTCTGGCTTCATTCCAGCTATAAAGCAGTTCCAATTCTGTCTCTTTCCCTTGTCTATGGGTTTTTCAGGTTGGGGTGAGGAATCTTGGCTCATTTCTCTAATGTCTCATGAAGGTTGCATGGTCTGGCACCATTTGGCATGTCCTCCTCTGAGGAATTTGCATTTTTCACATGCTTTCTTTCACTTTGGACATTTTGCAGCCATGTGAGGTCCATCACAATTGAAACATTTCAAAGGCCAACAAGTTCCTTATCCCTTTTGGACTGCATCTACATCCATGACATTGGGATCTCATGGTCATGAGATTCTTTCTGCCATGCCTCTCTTTATGAAACCTAAAAGTTCCTGTTGTTCTCCATATTCTTTGGCCTTCTGCATGAAGGTGGCACAATCCCTATAGTGACCATCCTTCATAAATAGGTATTTAACCATTTTCTGATTCATATTACATTCTAGGATCTGTAAGACTTGATTTGCATCGTAATCAGTAGTAGATAGATAATTTTCTAGTTTTACAAAGTATTGTGCCACCATCATCTTATCTTTTTGTTTGAGATTCTCGATCTGTTGATGAGCCCACTCTTTTTTATTGGTGAGACAGAAATGAAGCTCTACCAGCTTTTTGAATTCCAGCCAATCTGTGATATCTCCTTTGAGAATTTTATTTAGATGGGCATGGATGAAAGCTCCAGCATCTCCTTTTGTCATCCTGGACAGGATAGCCTTTACTTCTGCTTCTCTGCAAAAAGCTCCTATGTTTTCATCTTGCCAAACTTGTGCCTTTGTCCACCATTTTTTAAACTTATGCCCTCATGTTCCATCATACTCTTTTGGATCAGCAATGATCTTGGTGATGTGAGGGGTGGAGGATCCAGATTTTGTATCTGCTTTCACTTGTTTCTCCATTTGTTCTAATTCTTTCCTCATTCATTCATTATCTTGTGAGATCTTATTCATTGCATGATTCTGCATGCTGAGGTAATCTTTTAAATGAATCTCTAATTGGAATAGCTCATTTTTCAATGAATTGGCTAATATGTCTAGTGCATTGGAAAGGTACTCAGGAAGCAACATTTTCGCTTAATCAAAGGTGGCAATAGTGGCATTGTCTTCTTCTTCAGAAGCATCTCTCCTGGGAATATGCCAATTGTTTTCATTATATCAACCTTTGCAATATCTCCAATTGTCTTCAGAGGCTTTTGTTGGGCTTATGATTCTGAAACTTATTCTGAAAAGGTTTTCTTCTGTTTTGTAAATGTGGACTATGGCAAGTATAGGAACATTGCATTCAACAACGAGCTTGATTATCCAACAAAGTACTCCTACAAGCACTAGAAAGATTCTAATAATGGTGGCTAGAATGATTTCAAAGATCATCTAGTATCTGTTGCAGTTGTTCTGCAATCCTTTTCCAAAGACCCAACCATCTGAGGTGGCTTTGGTTGTGGGGACTACTCTGATAAAAGCAGAATAGGGCGTTTGTAAAGTTCTCAACCAATTTCCTACAAAGAAAATTGGGACTTGTGAATCTGTGGCATACTTAGCAATCCACTTGAGAAAGTAAAGCATGACCAAATAGAAGATCAGATAAAAGGTGAGGCAAATAACAAATAATTGCATTCAATATTTGTGTGACAATCCTTGCTGTCTCGTATACGGTCTCTGATAGACTCTTCATCATAACAGACTTAGCATATACTTTTTGCTTGATCTAATCTTATCGTTTCATGACTAATCTGATCATGCTTATCTTCTACTCTTCTTCCTGATCAGATCTATTTCCATTTGGCTATTCCTTGACACAGTTATTACTGTGTCTCTTCTAATCTTCTACCGTGTGTAGCCAACACCCTTTTAATCACTGCATGATTCTTTTCATCTCTGTGCTGTGCATGGCTATGGCACAGCCCTGTTCATTACAGCTGCTGCAGATTCTCTTCCATTTGATCTGCCACCCACAGTATCAAATGTGTTATTCATTTCTGCTCCCCTCAGCCCTAGAGGCTGTGGTATGCCTTTATCACTATTGAATAGCTACAACATGGACTCTTACCTTAGGTGCAGCCCTACTGTGTAGACATAGCATTCTACCTAATCAGATATTAGGGTTAGACAAACATGTACAAATAGTATAGTAGTATATAAACTCCAAGAACGATGCTGGATAGATTCCCAGTCTAGTCTCTTGGTCTTCATCTAAACTCAACTACTAAGCTTCAAGAACCTCCTCAACTCTCTACTAACTGTAGCAAGTTAGTACTTCCTTTTCATTGTTAGCTAATAGTGGTAGTAGAGCCAGTCTTCGTTTCCCCAAGAGGGTTTAGCCGTTTCAATTTGTAGCTCTTTGCCAGTATATCCCTTAGCCTTATCCTACTTCCTCTTTTTATTCCCCTCTTTATCTCCTGTTGATATTGCCTTCACTGTTTTTTCTTTGGCAGGGCCAGAGCTTCTTTGAATTTGTAATTAGACCACCCTGAAAGTGATCTGTGGCAAGAGAGGTTAAAAGTCCAGCTATAAAAACCAGCCTGTACTATCAAAGCTATAGTGTAAAATCCCCTCTCTTCTTCTGAGGGCAGCTAATGCAGTGAGGACCAACTAATGTCTATAATACTGGGTCCCAGACTACAGTTGTTTAGATCTGGAGTAGGGGTAGGTAGATGGAGAAGGTCTGGACTGTCTGGGTCAGGCTCTAACTTTATAAGGTTGAATACTATAAGGAGAACAACTATGTCCTCTTTCTTCATGTTGGTGATTGGCAATGTATTGTCTTTGTAGCCAATCTCTAGTCTCACTTCTCCTTCGATTGTATCTCTCATGATCAAGTTCTGATGAAGGTACCCAGGTAAAGAACCTTCTAATTCTCTTAAGAAGGCTGTTGCTGGCAATATGGAGGCATTCTCATCCTCCAAAACCTGTATGGCCTATTCTTGCCCTTCTCTCAGCTCTGCCTATTAACAACCAATGATAAGAAGATAAAGGAAGTGGTGGAACTGGATGGGCACTAGAGTTTGTTAGTACCCTTGTGTCTATAGTAGAAGGGGTCACTAGAGGAGAGTCTAGTCTAATGAAATGGCAGAACCCACAGGGAACTTGAAACTGGTTCTACTACAGTACTACTTTAGTAAAGGGATAGAAAAGAACTGACTCACTAGTGTTAGTAGAGAGTTGGGGAGTGCTTGAGGCTTAGTAGTCAAGTTCTGGAGAAAACCAAAAAACTAGACTAGGGATCTACCAGCATTGTCCTTGGAGTTTATATACTACTCTAATGTTTGTACATGTATTGCTAACTCTAATACCTGATTAGAATATATGCTGTGTGTGTGCAACTAAGGTAAGAGTCCATGTTGTAGCTATCCAATAGTGATAAAGGTATACCATAGCCTCTAGGGCTGAGAGGAGTGGAAATGAATAACACGTTTGATACTATGGGTGGCAGATCAAATGGAAGAGAAGCTGCAGCAGCAGTAATTAAGTCAGCTGTGCCATAGCCATACATAGCACCAAAATGAAAAGAATCACACAGTGATTAAAGAGCATTGGCTACATGCATTAAAAGATCAGAAAGACACAGTGATTACCATGTGAAAGAATAGCCAAAAGGTTTTAGATCTGATCAGAAAGAAGAGCAAAAGCTAAGCACAATCAGATAAAAGGAAAAAGATAAAATAAGATTAAGGAAAAAGTATACACTAAGTTCATTGCAATGAAGAGTCTACCAGAGACTGTATTCAAGATGGCAAGGATTGTCACAGAATCATAATAGTGAGACATTGGTTCAATTTGAGAGAAAATGTGTCAATAAGCATGACATGGTCTGTGACTCTAGCTTAGATAGCAAGGTTCTAAAATTCCATAATATACTTCTGGAATCCATTGTCAATCTTTTCATTAGGCTTATGAAAAGATTTCTGCACCAGTTTGAATAGGACAAGGCAAGCAGTGGCTTTGGTGTTAAAAGGAGAAAAGGTCCCTTCAAAGTTCTCAATAAACTTGTCAAATGTCTTTTCAGAGGCAAGAGTGGTGGCATCAGCCAACTTATCATACCACAGTTCTAAGAAGGGAATTCCTCTATTCTTGCTCAGCTTGTTAAGGGTGGTTATGATCTTAGTGTTATCATTAGTGTATAATGTGGAATTAATGGTGAAGTAAGCTTTCATTGCCTTAATCCAGCAAGTGACATTATCTGGATCACCTAAGAAGTTTGCAAAAAGGGTGTCATATGCCATTTCTACTCCAGAACTCCACATCCAACTTCTCAACAACTCCAGAGTGATCTCCTCTGTTCACATGTATAGGATCTCCAGACCTACATGACTTTTCCTTTTGTGTTCATCCTTGTTCTTCAATTGGCTGTGCCTGTCCATTTTATTGGATCTTTATTCTTAGATGTGCAGTCTAGCATATTGCATCTCCAGTGCACAGCTCCCAGTTTCTCCTCCCTGTCTTACTTATCATCCTGTTCTGCAGTTACTCCATTAGTAATGCAATACAACTCCAGTAGTATAAATATCATAGTTACTTCACTATACACTCCTTAGTCTGAATATCAATTTGAATAACTCCAGTTGTCTCCCTCCTTACCCTTACATCCCTTCTTCAAAAAGTCAAACCTACACAAGGCACAACACATAAGTCCTGCACTGAGACTCACCTCTCCACTCCACTACTCCACTCCTACTCCTGTTCACTTAGACTTCCTTCTGGAGGACTGAAGTGACCAATCTTAACAAAGGGCCACCTTGAATTCAGTGGTGTGGATAGATATGGGAGTGCTGAAGGTGACTGGAAATGGGGTGTAAGTGGGGATCTGTGGGGTATTAGAGTGCAAAGGTGCTGTGATGATCCTTGCTGTTTCATATATGTTTTCTGATAGACTCTTCATCAACGGACTTAGTGTGAACTTTCTTTTTAATCTTATCTTTTCTTTTATCTTATCTGATTGGAGCTTATCTTCTGCTCTTCTTTCTGATCAGATCTATCTCCATTTGGCTAATCTTTCACACAGTAATCACTGTATCTTCTGATCTTCTTCCTGCCTTGCCAGCACCCTTCTTTAATCTCCATTGAGATTCTTTTCATTTCTATGCAATGCATGGCTGTGGCACAGCCCACTTAATTACCACTGCTGCAGCTTCTCTTCTATTTGATCTGCCACCCACAGTATCAAACTTCTTTTCATTTCCGTTCCCCTCAGCTCTAGAGGCTGTGGTATGCCTTTATTGCCATTGGATGGCATAAACATGGACATGGACTCTACCATAGATTGGAACTCAGCTATCCTAATCAGGTATTAGGGTTAATAAAACATGTACAAATAGATAGTAGTATATAAGACCAAGGGCAAAGCTGGGTTGATTCCTAGTCTAGTCTCTTGATGTTTTTCCAGAACTTGCCTTCTAAGCACTCCTCAAGGCTACTCTTTCCTTAACAGAATGAGTTAGTACTTCCTTTCATTTCTTTTTACTAAAGTAGTCATAGTAGACTTCGTTCAAGGTTCAAGTTGTTTCATTAGACTAGACTCTCCTCTAGTAACAACCTCTACTATAGAAAGGGTACTAACCAATGCCAGTGCCCATCCAGTTTCACCACTCCCTGTGTCCCTTCATCGTTGGGACTTCCCACAGATCACTGAGAGAGGGGCCAGAGCCGGCCACACAGGTTCTGGAGGGTGGGAACGATTCATTATCTCCTGCCAAAGCCTTCTTAAAAGAACTAGAAGATTCTTTATTTGGCCACCTCCATCAGGACTTGATCGTGAGAGATACAGTTGAAGGAGAGCTGAGATTAGAGATCGGATTCAAAGACAGTACATCTCTGATCACCGAAGAGAAGGAAGAGAACATAGTCATCCCCCTTACTCTATTAGACCATACGAAACCAGACCCCGACCAAGACAGCCCTGACCTCCTCCTTCCTCCTACCCCAGACCTGAACAACTGCAGCCCTGGACTGAGTATCGTAGACGAAGGTCAGTCCTCACTGCATCGGCTGCCCTTGGAAGAAGAGAGGGGATTCTTTGCTATAGCTTTGACAGTACAGGCCAATTTTTATAGTTGGACTTTCAACCTACTGAAGAGAAGAAGGTCAGAAGGGTGGTCTGAGTATGAATTCAAAGAAGCTCCAGTTTGGTCTAAGAAAAGAAGTAGGTGAACTTACAAACAAGAAATAGCTAGAGAAGGATCTAGTAGACTCCAACTCCGAAACCTCCCATGAAAAAACTATAAATATTAGATAAAAATATCTTTTTCTACCGATCTTATCAATACTCTTGATGCTCTTTCCAACTCCTTAAACAACAATTACACCCAATTGGGCATTCATCTTAAAGCCTATCTAGAAGATCAAGTCCAAGCAATGCTGAGCATTGTAAGGGACAACCAAC
>JBBPUB010000740.1:0-10069 GCA_038094415.1 Xerocomus alliaceus
CTTGGCTGCCTCCACTGCCTCCTTACACCTCCATTCTGTTACCTCCACTTGCCTCTTCTCCTTCACTGCTCATGCCTCTGCCTTGGCCTTCTTCTATGCTATCTCCTTAGCCTTCCTCTTCACCTCTGTTTATTGTTACCCTTATTCTGTGGCCTTTGTGGCTATAGCTATGTTGTTATCATTGAGCTTCTCCTGAATGTCTCCCCAGGTCCATTTCATAATCTCTGATAGCAGGAAGGGGAGGTCAGATGCAGTCTTTATATTGATAATGGTGGGAGAAAAACAAAGACTAGTCACACATTGTCATATACAGGTCCAACTCCAGTACTCCAGTGTCATCTCCAACACATCTCCAGCACAATATCTATGATACCCTTTCACCTAGTTTCTCAAACATTCTATTTATAGATTCTTCTAGTTAGTTCTACTCCAGCTCCTCTGGTATCTGTTTTTCCAAACTCTGTCTTACTCATCTGATTACTTATCCTTATTCATACCTTACGAATCTCCTCCATTCCGTTACTAATCCAGTGCAACTCCATAGTATAAATACTGTACTTCCAATCTGTACATTCTCCAGTTTGAATATCAATTTAGTCACCTCTAGACAACTCCGACCTTGAGCCTAGTGCTCATCTGACCTCTGACCCTAAGGATAGTGAGTATAAGAGCACAACACATAAGTCCTGTGCTGAAAGTCCTTGCCCACTTCATTTTGCTCTTCTCCTCCTTGCCCTCCCTCTGTCATTCTGTTTCAGACTTCATCAAACTTGTTCAGAGGAACTGGACTTAATAGTATATTCAAACTCAACTCTTGTACTCACACCCCTTTGTACCTATGTCCCACACCCAGATTCTCTGTCAATGTCTCAAGTTAGTATTTGACTCCTTCTGCACCATCTCTGGTGATTTCCACAGCTTCAGTGCTAGACCAGTAGCACTTCTGTCTATTTCCACAGCACCCCACCATTGTGTTGCCCCTTCTGGTCCCTTTAATTCTCCTCTCACCACTTTGCCCAAGATGGTCCTCACTTCTTCCCAGATCTGCAAACTCTAGAATGACTCTGAACTTGATGATGGACTCTATGAGCCTGTGCCCCCATCTCCAAGGAACAATAACAGTGAAGGACCACCACCATCCAATCCTTCCAATTCAGGTGATCCCTCCAACAATAATAATGATGATGAACCTCAACCCAACAATGTACCCCTGGCCTTTGAGCCATTCACCCAACTCACTGATGCAATTCAGAACATGACCCAGAATGCACTCTGGCACAATTCTTCCAATACTTTCAAAACCAAGGTCTGGGAGCCCAACCCATTTGATGGGCTGGATCCCTGGAAACTCCACCTGTTCATAGTTCAGTGCAAACTGAACTTCCAAGCTAACCCAAAGTCCTTCTGCTATGACCATTCCAAGGTCACCTTTGCACAATCCTATCTTAAAGGAGTTGCGCTGAAATACTTCAAGCTGAACCTCCTTAGCAGTGAATCTCTGGAGCACCACCCACTCTGGATGAATAGCTGGGAGGTATTCCTCTATGAACTCCAATCAAACTTCAGCCCACACGACCCCATTGGTGACGTAGAGGCTCAACTTGAGCAGCTCCACATGAAGGACATCCTGCATATATTGAACTATGTAGTCCATTGGAACAGACTGGTGAGCCAAGTCTGGGAATGGGGCCCTGGAGCACTTTATCAGAGTTTCTATAATGGACTCCCTGACAGAATCAAGGATGAGTTGTCTTGGCTTGGCAAGCTGAGCAACCTCCACGACCTTCATGCAATGGCGCAACAAATCAACCACCACTACTGGGAGCATCAAGAAGAAATATCCTAGGCCAACAAGGCTTCTGGATCCAACTCTGAAAACAACAACTCCAAAACCCCCACCTCCACAACACCACCTGCCACCACCTCCAACAATAAACCTAGGAGTTCTACCAAGGGCTCCTCAATTCCCAACTCTGGTAGTAGTTCCAACTCCAGATCCTCTGCAACCTCCAACCCCAATCTGTCATCTAAGCTAGGAAAAGACGGCAAGCTTACATCAGCCAAGCATAAGCACCACTTTGACAATAACCTATGCATGTTTTGTGGCCAAGCTGGTCACAAGGCAAAGGAATGCCTGAAGTCTTCATCCTGGGCATTCAAGGCTCATGCAGCTATAACTGTAACTCCAGAAGACAAACTGGAGGCCTTTAACATGGAGGCGAAAAAATAGTCCATGACCTTGTAGACTCCACATGGACTTGAGGTTGCATTGACTTCACCTGTGCACCAAAAGAGATCCAACTCAACACATCCGCTCTTTCAGATCCCCATTCCCTTATGCCATCCATCTCAATACTCTTGTATGATATTCTGTCCTTTTCTGCGCTTGTAGATTCTGGCTCTTCTGACTGTTTTATAGACACTACCTTCATTAATAATCATGGACTTTCCCCATACTCTATCCCTCCACTCGAACTCTGGCTATTCAATGAAACTTCCAACTCCTCCATTACTCAAGCTCTAGATCTCTCTATCCACTTCGAAACTGGTGATATCACTCTGATGACATTCTATGTCACTCCATTGAATGGATCTTGTTCCCTTGTACTAGGACATAACTGGCTCACCCACTCCAATCCATTGATTGATTGGGTTTTGAGCAGTATCTCGTTTCACACACCTGAATAGACTGTGCCAACAATTCCAAGCTCAACTCCACAGCCTTCAGACCCACGTCCTCTGGCTGACTCTGCACTCTCTGATACACTGTGTTTTCATGATTGCAAGACTCTGCCCATTACACTGATCAGTGCACCTGCATTTGCATTGGCCTGTTGTCTCCAGGGCTTTGTACAATTTAGCCTGCAACTCCACCCAAAGAACACTAAACTCTGAGCATCTTCCACCACTCTAGACCTAGTCAATCTTTCCAAAGTCCCTTCAGACTACCACAACTTCGTGGATGTGTTTAGCAAGAGCAAGGCCTCTATCCTTGCCCTGCACTGCAAACATAACCTCAAGATCGATCTGGAAGATGGTGCATCCCCTCTGCTAGGCACCACCTACTCCCTCTCCATCTCTAAGCTTGAGGCACTCTGGATGTTCCTCAATGAACACTTAGTCAATGGGTTCATCTGCCCCTCATCCTCTGCCCACACTGCTCCAGTCCTATTTGTCCACAAGAAAGACAGTTTACTCCATCTCTGCGTTGACTTGCAAGGACTCAACAAGATCATGAAGAAAGACTGCTACCCCCTTCCTCACATCTCCGACCTCCTAGATGCTCCGAGCCATGCAAAGATCTACACCAAGCTTAACCTCCAGCATGTGTACCATCTGGTCCACATTGCCAAGGGCAATGAGTGGAAGACTTCATTCCGGACTCACTATGGCTTATATGAGTGGCTAGTGATGCTGTTCAGACTTACCAATGCTCTGGTGGCTTTCCAGCAGTTTGTCAATACTATCTTTGCTGACTTGCTAGATGTTTGTGTGATTGTCTACCTTGATGACATTCTTATTTACTCCATGGACAAGGCCTCCCACAAGGAGCATGTCCAGGAGGTACTCTGTCATCTCTGCAAACATGGACTTTATGTCAAACCAGAAAAATGTGAGTTCCATACCAACTCCACCAAGTATCTCGGATACCAGCTCTCTCCCTCCAGACTTACCATGTCTCCAGAGAAAGTTAAGGCTATTCAAGATTGGCCTGAGCCTCAGAAAGTCAAGGACATCCAGTCCTTTTTAGGATTTGCAAATTTCTATAGGCATTTCATCAACAACTATTCCAATATCATCATTCCTTTAACCCAACTCACACAGAAAGGTATTCCATGGCATCTCTCTGACAACTGTTGCTCCACCTTCCAGGCACTCAAGAACGCCTTCACCTCCACTCTGATCCTCACCCATTGGATTCCAGATGCTCCAATCATAGTGGAGACTGACACCTCTGATTATGTGATTGCTGGTATTCTTTCTATCTGTTGTATGGACAAAGAAATCCAGCCAGTTGCATACTACTCTTAGACACTCCACTTCCTGGAGTTAAACTATGACACCCATGACAAGGAGCTACTCACCATCCATGAAGCATTCTGGACTTGGCAACACTACCTTGAAGGGTCTGGTACTCCAATCGATATTGTCACTAATCATAAGAACCTGGAGTACTTTGCCACAACTAAACTCCTGACCCACCGGCAAGCCCAGTGGTCAGAGTTCCTTTCACAATTTAACATGATCATTTGTTTCTGTCCTGAATGCCTCAGAGCAAAGCCTGATGCCCTCACTAGATGATGGGACGTCTATCTCAAAGAGGGGGATAAGGACTATGCTTGCATCAACCCTCACAACTTCCACCTGATTTTCACACAGGAACAGCTTGCTGCATCTCTACGGGCTATCTACCTTGCAGCCCTGGTCCTCTGGGCCAGCACCCTTTTTGATATCAAGTCACTCCACAGTGATATCCTTTCTGCTCTCCCCTTTGATCCCATCACTGCCATCCACCTCTCTGATGCTAACTCCAATCCCTGCTGGTCTGTTGACTCTGACAGCTTCCTCCATCTGGATGATTGTATATATGTTCTAGACACTGACAACCTCCAACTCTGAGTGCTCTGGTATAAGCATAACCACCCGCTATCTGGACACTTCAGACAAAACCACATCCTGGAGCTAATCTGTAGGGAATATACTTGGCCAGGCATCTGAACATTTGTCAAGGAATATGTATCCTCATGCACCACCTGTGCTAGAGCCAAGGTCCCAAGGCATAAGCCATACAGACTGCTAAAACAGCTCCCCATTCCCAAGAAGCCCTGGAACTCTGTATCCATGGACTTCATTGAACAACTCCCTGCATCCTCCAGACACACTGCTATCTTGGTCATCATCAACTGCCTTTCCAAGCAATGTATTTTCATTCTGACCAACAACAAGATAACATCTCTGGAGCTTGCAAAGCTCTTCCTTCTCCATGTCTTTTCCAAGCATGGAGTACCCTCCCATATTATCTCTGATTGAGGCTCAGAGTTTGTCTCCCATTTCTTCCACTTGCTTGGTAAGGCCCTTGACATCCAACTCCACTTCACCTTCGGATACCATCCGGAAGGTGATGGTCAAACAGAGCATATGAACCAGACTTTGGAGCAGTACCTTCAGGTATACTGCAACTATCAACAAGACAACTGGTCCAAACTCCTGCCTCTAGTGGAGTTCGCATACAACAATGCTCCAAATGCAACCACTGGAGTCTCCCTCTTCTTCACCAACAAGGGTTACTACCCGAATATAACAATACATCCAGAGAGAGATCTCACCTCCGCTTGAGCATGAGAATACTCTGTAGACTTTGACACACTCCACAAATACCTCCATGAAGAAATAGCTGCCACACAGAAGTGATACCAAGGTCCTGCAGATGCCAAATGAACTCTGGCACCAGACTTCAAAGTTGGTGATCAAGTTTTCATTAAGGCTAAGTACTTCCGATCAATGTGCCCCTCCAAGAAACTATTGGAAAAGAACCTAGGACCTTATACCATTATTGCCCAAGCAGGCACACACTCCTTCACACTCCAACTCCTGGATACCATGAAGTCCATACATCTGGTCTTCTACATATCACAAATAGAATCCTCCATTCCAAATACCATTCTGGATCAGATCCAACCTCTGCCATCTCCAGTTGAGATTGAAGGAGAATTGAAATATGAGATTGTGGAAATCCTAGACTCGAAGATCGATCATAGACGACAAAACTGCAAGTTACTATACTTGGTCTGCTGGTCTGGATATAAAGGTACTGATGATGAGACTTCCTGGCTATTAGCCACAGAACTCGGACATGCATCCAAGCTCATCAATGACTTTCATTTGCAGTATCTGGACAAGCCTGGACCTCACTCCACTTAGTTGCTCCATTTCAGGCTCATTCCATGCGATGAGAACAAGTCCATTACAGTAATTACTCACTGCTTATTTACACCTTGGGTTTGTACTCACTACCCAACTCTTTGTCCTCAAACCCCTTCCTCTGTGCCTTCCATTTCTCTGCCTCCAATCCCTTCAACTCCACCACTGCCTCTTTCACCTCTTCCCTTCCTGCCTCCAACTCTGATGAGTCCGAGCCATAGACTTCCTCTGCCTTGAGCCATGCCAGCTCTTCAAGCACTTGAGTCTAGTGGACAAAACACTACGTCTGTATTGTGACCACCTCCTGGAGTCCAACTAATGACTCTGAGATCTTCTGGAGGGCCCTCACCCACTCTGGAGTCAACCTGCTCAAGCCACTTGGCCTGGCCTTCGCTCCACCCTCCATATGTGCCTTCTTCACTGGTCTTTCTATTACCTTGACCATGACCTGCTTCTTCCACTTCTCCAGTCTCTCCACCCTGGATTGCTTGCACTTGGCCTTTGCCTCACAGCACTCCATGCACGAAGTCGATTTTCTGGACCCAAGCTGGCACTCGAGCCCATGGTCCTCACATTTCTGGCACACAGGGGGCCCACTCTGCGCCTTCTCCTTCTCCTTGCCCTTACTCTGCTGTGCGGCCACCTCCACTGCCTGGTCAATGGTCAGCCTCGGATTAAAATCTGACAAAGAAGTGCTTATCCTTTGTTTTGCAGCTTCCTCTGCCACCTTCTGTTTCTCTGCTGCCTTTCACTCCCCCACTGCCTTTTGTGCCTCTGCCACCTTTTGTGCCTCCTCTGCCTTTTGTGCCACCTCTATCTCTGCCCTCTTTCTTGTTGCTTTCTCTTTGGCCTTCCTCCATGCATCCTCCTCCTTCCACACCTTCACCCTTTGTCTCCACTCCACCGCCTTCGTGTTCCACAAGTTGTCGTTGTCATCCTCACACTCTGCAAGGTGGGCGTCGTCCCACTCCTGAATATTGGCAATTTGTTCGGACATGGTAGTGATGGTTTGAAGATGAGGAGCAATCTGAGGCCTACCGGACTTATAAATTTGGAGAACAATGAAATTCAAATTCCACCACTCCATATTATCCATTGGCTAAATGACCTTTAGGGATTCAGATCTAAGAGAGGAATACTGTCATATACTGGTCCAACTCTGGTACTTTGGTGTCATCTCCAACACATCTCTGGCACAATATCCATGATACCCTTTCATCTAGTTTCTCAAACATTCGATTTATAGATTCTTCTAGTTAGTTCTACTCTAGCTCCTCCAGTATCTGTTTTCCCAAACTCTGTCTTACTCATCTGATTACTTATCCTTATTCATACCTTATGAATCTCCTCTATTTCATTACTAATCTGGTGCAACTCTGTAGTATAAATACTGTACTTCTGATCTGTACATTCTCTAGTTTGAATATCAATTTAGTCACCTCTAGACAACTCTGACCTTGAGCCTAGTGCTCATCTGACCTCTGACTCCAAGAATAGCAAGTACAAGGACACAACACATAAGTCCTGCGCCGAAAGTCCTTGCCCACTCCATTTTGCTCTTCTCCTCCTTGCCCTCCCTCTGTCACTCTGTTCCAGACCTCGTTGGACTTGTCTGGAGGAACCGGACTTAACACACATCATCTGAACTTATATGTTTAGCCACAAATTCAGACTCTGACCAATAATCAATGGAGTCATGCAGATCAATCAAACTCCACCACATATCTCCACACCAACTCCACACTCAAACTCTACACTTCACTTAGCCATATGGCCTTTAAGGATTTAGGCCAAAAAGGGGAATACTGTCATATTCTGAACTTCAACTCTGGTCAGCACAGCACAACTCCAGCATAATCTACTTAGGAAGACATTCCTCACCTTTGAACTTCATTATAGTTCTCCTTGTTTCTTTTATCTTACATCTCCTTTAGTATTATTTTCACAGTCTCCATTCTCTATTACTTAGAGTTCATTGTGGAGCATAGCTCTAGTGACTGCTAACACTGGTCATAGCTCTAGACTTTGTTTTACCAGACTCCATCCTATGTGCTCTATTCTAGTGGCATTTTCCAGTAGTATACATGTATATATTCTATACAATTCTGCTGTACTCTTTTCAATACAAATATTGACTAAGTTTCCTTCACTTTCTTGAGTCTTCTTCCTCTGTTCTGTGCCCTTACCTCTGTCTCAACAAGAATTGGACTAGAGCAAGAGCATAACACATATATCCTGCACTAAGTCCTGTTACTACCTCTGTTTGGACTTTGGTCCACCTCTGTACTAATCTTTGAACCTCCACCCCACTAGCTTAGACTTATCTAGAGTAACCTTCCAGAGGGACAGGATCTCTATGTTATTCATATAGATTTTTAGCCAACCCTTTACCAATAGATTGCTAAATATATGGTTTATAAAGGCCTGGAATATAGGGGGTGTGTTTCAGAACCCAAAGAACATAACCATAGGTTCATAGAGGCTGAGTGGTGTAATGAATGCTGCTTTTCACTGGTCCTCTCTGATTTAAGTGTTGTTATAGCCCCACTGTATGTCAAGTTTGGTAAAAAAGGGTGGACTCTTTCATGTTGTCAATAAGGTTAGAGATGAGGGGTAATGGATAGGCATTGTGGACAGTATGGAAGTTGAGATACCAGTAGTCTTGGCATAAACAGAGGGTTCTGTCTTTCTTTGGAACAAAGAAAAATGGTGAGGTTTGAGGAAACTTGAAAGGGAGAATATGACCAGATTTAAGGTTTTTGTTTATGAAATCCTAGCATGCTTTCTTCTTCAGATTCAAAGGATATACTTTGGCAATTTTAGAAAGAAATGAGGGCTTGAGTTTAATAATGTGGTGTCAAGTCCAGTTCCTCTGAACAAGTTCAATAAGGTCTGGAATGGAGTGATAGAGGGAGGGTGAAGAGAAGAAGGATGAAACAGGGTAGGCAAGGACTTTCAGCACAGAACTTATGTGTCATGCCCTTATACTCACTATCCTTGGAGTTGGGGGTCAAATGAGCACTAGGCTTGAAGTTGGAGTTGTCTAAAGAAGACTAAGTTGATATTCAAACTGGAGAATGTATAGATCAGAAGTACAGTATTTATACTATGGAGTTGCATTGGATTAGTAATGGAATGAAGGAGATTCATAAGATATGAATAAGGATAAGTAATTGAATGAGTAAGACAAAGTCAGGAAAATAGATACTGGAGAAGTCTAGGAGTAGAACTAACTAGAAGAATCTACAAATTGAATGTTTAAGAAACAAGGTGAAAGGGTATTATGGAGATTGTGCTGAAGATGTAGCAAAGATGTCACCAGAGTACCAAAGTTGAATCAGTATTCCCCACTTAGGCCTAAATCCCTAAAGGCCATTTAGCTAATGTACAATACAGAGTAGTGGAATTTGAATTTCATTGTTCTCCAAATTTATAAGTCTGGCAGGCCCTAGGTTGCTTCTTATCTTTAAACCATCACTACCATGTCTGACCAATTCATTAATATTAAGGAGTGGGACAATGCCTGCCTTGTGGAGTATGAGAATGATAATGATGTATTATGGAATGTGAAGGTGGCAGAGTGGAGGCAGAGGGTAAAGATGCAGAAGAAGAAGAAGATGCAGAAGAAGGCCAAGGAGGAAGCAAGGAAGAGGGCAGAGGTAGAGATGGCCAGAAGGGCAAAGAAGGCACAGAAGGTGGCAGAGGAGTGGAAAGCAGTGGAGGAGTGGAAGGCAGCAAAAGAAGTCACAAAAAAGAGTAGGCCTTTTTTTATTAGTGTCTTGTTCAACACTGACCAATGACCAGGCAGTAAAGGTGGCTGCACAGCAGAGTAAGGGCAAGGAGAAGGAGATAGTGCTGAGTGGACCCTCTATGTGCTAGAGATGTGAGGACTGTGGGCTTGAGTGCCAGCTTAGGCCTGAAAAATCAACCCCATGCATGGAGTGCTACAAGGCCAAGGCCAAGTGTGAGCAATCCAGGGTAGAGAGACTGGAGAAGCAAAAGAAGTAGGCCATAGTTAAGATAGTGGAAAGGCCAGCAAAGAAGGCAAGAATGGAGGGTGGAGCAGGGGCTAGGCCAAGCAGCTTAAGCAGGTTGACTCTGGAGTGGGTGAGGGCCCTCCAGAAGATTTTGGAGTTGCTAGTCAGAC
>JBBPUB010000741.1:0-10046 GCA_038094415.1 Xerocomus alliaceus
CTTTTTGGAAATATAACATATTATCAATTGTGTAGCATTCAGGTGAACTGAAACGGCCGAACTCAATGAGGAACTTGAACTGGCTCTACTACAAACTATTAGATAAAAGAAGAAAAAGAGTACTAACTCGCTACAGTTAGTAGAGAGTTGAGATGGGGCTTGAGGCTTAGTAGTTGAGTTTAGGTGAAGACCAAGAGACTAGACTGGGGATCCACCCAGTGTTGTCCTTGGGGTTTATATACTACTATCTATTTGTACATGTTTGTCTAACCCTAATACCTGATTAGATAGAATGCTATGCCTACACTATAGGGATGCGACTAAGGTAAGAGTTCATATTGTAGCTATCCAATAGCAATAAAGGCGTACCACAGCCTCTAGGGCTGAGGGGAGCGGAAATTAATAACATGTTAATACTGTGAGTGTGCAGATCAAATGGAAGAGAAGCTGCAGCAGTGGTAATGAACTGGGCTGTGCCATAGCCATGCACAGCATGGAAATGAAAAGAATCACATGATGATTAAAAAGGCATTGGCTACATGCATTAGAAGTCTAGAAGGACACAGTAATGACCATGTCAAAGAATAGCCAAATGGAGATAGATCTGATTGGGAAGAAGAGCAGAAGATAAGCACAATCAGATTAGTTATGAAATGATAAGATAAGATTAAGCAAAAAGTATATGCTAAGTCCATTGCAATGAAGAGTCTACCAGATGTTATAGTTTTATTCATTCATTGTTCTATCTTCCTTCTTTCCCTTACTGTTCCTCAATACAGACCACCCTTCCTCTTTGAATATGTAGAACGTTACTTCATTCTGGTGATGACTCCATGCTCCATAGCTTTCCTTTCTTTATGACTCGGTTACCGTTACCACGGGACGCTTATCTCTCTGCAGTCATCTCTCTCATGGTGGCTTAGTATCCCTGACTTCCTTCACCTTCTATAACCTTCTTCTACCTTTATATATCTGCACCCTGTATTCTAGTCTACATTCTTGGTCTACGCAATCATATGTAGTCTTGAGTCCACTGCAGTATCTGCACCATGTTCCCCAGTCCCTTGCACCTTTGAACCCCAAGCACCAAGTTTACCACTGTGCCCTTCATCTCCTATCAAGCAGACTCGGGCTACTCGCGTAACAAAAGACCAAGAATCTCCCTACATCCCTCTTATCTAAGAGCTGAATGTGCCCCACTAAGTCACCATAGCCCACAGATCCTCCCGTCGGATCTCTAGATCTATCAGCACACACTCTGACTCTGAGTCAGAGTCCACACCCCCAGCATCCCCAGCCATTAGACCCAGGCGATTCCCTGGTTTACCCTCGACTACCCCCACCAGAACCCCACAGCACCCAGGCCCTAGCACCCCCTTAGCACCCTCACGACCATTAACTCCCTTGTGAAACGGCAGAACCCTCTTGGGAACTTGAACCAGCTCTACTACAACTATTAGCTAAAAAAAGGGAGGAGACTACTAACTCATTCTGTTGAGGAAAGAGTTGAGGCGAGATGGTCTTAGTAGTCAAGTTCTGGAGAAAACCAAGAGACTAGACTGGGGATCTACCCAGCGTCGTCCTTGGGGTTTATATACTACTATACTATTTGTACATGTTTGTCTAACCCTAATATCTGATTAGGTAGAATGCTATGCCTACGCAGTAGGGTGATGACTAAGGTAAGAGTCCATGTTGTAGCTATCCAATAGCGATAAAGGCATTCCACAGCCTCTAGGGCTGAGGGAAGTGGAAATGACTAACACGTTTTGATACTGCGGGTGGCAGATCAAATGGAAGAGAAGCCGCAGCAGCGGTAATGAACTGGGCTGTGCCATAGCCATGCACAGTATGGAAATGAAAAGAATCACACGGTGATTAAAAGGGCGTTGGCTACACGCGTTAGAAGTCTAGAAGGAACACGGTAATGACCATGTCAAAGAATAGCCAAATGGAGATAGATCTAATTGGGAAGAAGAGCAGAAGATAAGCATGATCAGATTAGTCATGAAAGATAAGATAAGATCAAGCAAAAAGTATATGCTAAGTCCGTTGCAGTGAAGAGTCTACCAGAGACTGTATACGAGACGGCAAGGATCGTCACACTACCCCCCGCTTAAGGATCATTGTCCAAATGATCAAAGGGAAGACGATGAGTCGCGACAGTGGTAATATTTTCAGGACGTTTCTGAAATAGGAAAAGAAACTGATTGGGTTCAATGATAAGGGTTCTCGGAGCTGAGGGGTGTTGTTTATAGAAGTCAGAAATAGTCTCCTTGGCATTAGTGAGGTTGGAACACAGTTCCCAAGTTCTATCAGTTTTATCATATCCTTTCCAGTGTACCAGATATTCCAGTCAGCATTGCCGATATCTGCTGTCCACTATGAAATCAACTTCCCACTCATTATCTCTATCCTCAGTAACCTTGACAGGACCAGGCTGTTCAACCGGCTGGCCTTCTAGGCGTTTCTTGTAAGGTTTAATTCTAGAGATGTTAACGACTGGATGGATCCTCATGGATCAGGGAAGTTTCAGTTCCACTGCATTGGTTCCCATCATCTTAGTAATGGTAAATGGTCCAAGCCATCTTTCAGAAAGCTTCTTTGAAGCACGTGTGAGTTTCAGATTCTCTGTAGATAACCAAACCTGTTGGCCTATATGGTAATTGGGTGAACCACTGTGAGATTGATCTGCATATTTCTTCTAATGTGCCTGTGCCGCTTTCATATTCTGACGTACTTGATCAAATGTGGTGGCCATCTCATCGGCAAATCTAACTGCAGCGGGTGCTTTATCCGATTTTAGGGGTTCGATTCCCATCCTGGGGTTGTATGAATGAGTGACTTCAAAGGGGGTCTTCTTCGTAGAAGCATGTTGCTTGGAATTAATGGAAAACTGGGCAACGGCAAGCCAATCTGCCCATTGATCTTGTTTTTCTGAACAAAAGATTCTCAAAAACTTTTGAACTTCTTTATTAACAATTTCCGATTGTCCATCCATTTGCGGATGAAACGCAGTACTAAGCTTTGTTTCAATAGATAAGGCTTTGTTGATCTCCATCATTACTTGCACTGCAAATTGAGGTCCTCTATCCGAAACAATGGAAGATGGAAGCCCATGATGCTTCCATACGTGATTGAGAAATAATTGTGCCGTATCCAGAGCACTACACTGTTTCGTACAAGGGATGAGTTCAACTTCTTTTGAAAATCGATCTACGACTGTGAGAATTGAATCGAAAGATCTAGATCTTGGTAGATTAGTGATGAAATCAGCAGAAATATGACTCCAAGGTCTTTCCGGAATTGGCAAAGGTTGTAATAACCCACTAGGGGCTTTGTTGGTTCCTTTGAATCGTTGACAACGTTCGCAATGAGCGACGTATTCTTTTACGAACGTGGATATTCCTGGCCACCAGTAGAATCTGGAAATCAGTTCCAAGGTTTTCTCATATCCAGGGTGACCTGCGATTGTCGAATCATGGTATAATCTGAGAATGTCCATCTTAATCAGGGCGGAATCTGGTACATATATGCGGCCTTGCGGATCATGCAACAAGCCATCTTCTTCTTCGAGTAAAAAATGTTTTCTGCTAAGATATATGGTATCTTTCTCCGTAAGCTTACAAAGCTCATTGAATATAGATTTATTGAGTTGTTCGCCTTCATCGGAGATGAGAATTGGAGTATCTTGCTCCATAGATCCAATCTGCTCCGGCGGTATTACTAACACTCCTTTATTGTCTTGGTCAATACCAATAGTGTGATCTTCTTGTCTAGAGAGTGCATCGGCTTTTCCCATTGTAGCTCCAGGCTTATGAATCCATTTCAAATGGAACCAAGATAGGTATTGAGCCCATCTGGCTTGTCTTTGATTGAGATCTTGTCTTGTCTGATACCATTGAAGATTCTGGTGGTCATTCCAAATTTCCACTGGAAATCTGGCTCCTTCGAGATAATGTCTCCATTCTTCTAAGGCCCTGATGACCGAGAGCATTTCCTTATCAGAAATGGGATAATTTCTCTCTGCTGGTTGCATGCTATGCGAAGCGTAAGCGACAGGATGCCATTTGTCATCCTTCTTGATGGAGAGCACTGCTCCCGTGGCGTAGTCTGAAGCATCGGCTTCCAAGCAGAATTCGCAATCTATATCGGGATAGGCTAAAACTGGAGCTGTGACAAATGAATTCTTAAGCGTTTCAAACACTTTTTGTTGGTTGATACCCCATTCAAATGGAGTTTCCTTTTTCAACAAATCATTAAGTGGTCTGGCCACGTTTGAGAAATCGGAAATGAATCGTCAATAGAAATTAGCCAGTCCTAGGAAGCTTTGTACTCCTTTGATGTTTGAGGGAATGGGCCATTGCGTTATGGCCTCTACCTTCTTTGTGTCCATAGAAATGCTGTTCTTTCCCACAATCATGCCAAGAAAATCTACTTCCGAGACACAAAAGTGACATTTGGGGGCTTTTACAAAGAGGTCATTCTCCTTTAATCTTCGTAGTACTTCTATCACGATTCGATCGTGTTCTTCCTGGTTGTCTGTTTTCGTAAAGATCAATAGATCGTCAATGTAGACCACTACCACGTCATCCATGTCAGCGAAGATTTCATTCATCATCGCTTGGAAAGTGGCGGGGGAATTGCATAATCCAAAATACATTACAAGAGGTTCATATGCTCCTCGGAAGCATACGAAGGCTGCTTTCCATTCATCTCCTTCTTTGATGCGTACATTATTATATCCCCATCTTAGATCCATTTTGGTAAACAGTTTGGCGTCTTTCAGCTTGTCTACAAGCTAAGAGATTAATGGAAGGGGGTAATTGTTTTTGACGGTGTGTTCATTAAGATAGCAGTAATCCTGTACCATTTGTTTTCCACCATCTTTCTTTGGCACAAAGAATATTGGAGAGGTTTGTGGGGATTTAGAAGGACAGATATACCCTTTTTGGATTTGTTCATCTAGGAACACTGTTACTTCTTCTTGTTCATCTATAGATAAGGGGATAATCCTTTCTTTTCGGGGTTTAAAATCTTCTTGCAATTCTATTGCATGATTCCACGGTTTTCGTAGGGGCATTCTCTCGGAATCCTTTTTAGAAAATACCGTAAGATAATCATGGTATTCTTTCGGCACTAGCTGTTCAGGGGGTATCTCCTTCGGTTGTACCTTTTCAAGGATTTTCTGTTGTTCCGTATTCCTTTCTAAGGAATTTATCCAATGATACACATGATAGCTTTGGTCAAGTTGTTCTTTTTGAAGCATCTGTAAAAACTTGCTTGAGGTGGAATCATCTTGTTGGAGATTTCGACAGTGTTAGGGACATCTCATCAATCTAACCGATCTGGTGGTCCAATCTATATCGGGGTTGTGGCGCTGCAACCACTCATATCCCAGAATAAACTCGAATTTTCCTAAATTGGTGACCTCTGCTGTCAATTTCTCATGATGACTTTCATATTCCATAACAAGCTGACAGTTATGCGTTATCTTTCCTGCTGCATTCAAGGTACCATTGGCATTATACACCGCTATGGGGTGTCTTAAGGGGGTTAAGGGTAAATGAAGACGCTGTGCAAAACTTTGATCAATGAAGATCATGTTTGCTCTAGAATCTAGGAGGGCGGATGTTTTTGTGAAAGGTATATTTAACTTCAGGGTAATCTTTATCGGTAGAACTATATCCTTCTGAGGATTTAAGGTTCGTAGGAAATGAAACTCTGTTTCTTTTGAATCAGGCAATAGATCGTCAAGATCTTTTTCGGTTAAATCTGGATACATGGTGTGAACGTCTTGTCGTTTCTGTTCAGGGGTGGGAGTAGAAGTTTCCATACTTCGTATCTCCACTACTTCTGGGAAAACTTTCTCTTTCGTGGTTATATGCGAATTAAGCACCGGTGTTTCGCCCCGGCCAAGCTCATCATCTAGATGAGACCCGCATGTCAGCAAAGATAAAGTTTCTTCTATTTCCAGAATAGCATAGCGATTCGGGCTTCCTCCCTTCCCAGATCTAGGGGGTTGCCCTAATCTTTTCCCTTCTTGGAAATTGTCTCGTAATCTTGGAACCAGGCACGAGCTTTGTCAAAACCCATTCCTGCAATTGATTTATTCCAATCTCTTTCTTTTCCCTTTCGAGGTGCCTCTTGTGCTTCTTCAGAGTTCATTTCTCTGATATTTCTAGAGGGTCTTCCTGTGGCGCACCATTTGGCATGTCCTCCTCTGAGGAATTTACACTTTTCACATGCCTTCTTGGGTTTTGGGCATTTTGATGCGATATGAGGACCTTGACAATTAAAGCACTTTAAGGGTCTCTTCCCCTTTTGGATGGCATCTACGTCCATAGCATTTGGATCTTTCATAGGTCTAGTGATTCGATTGGCAGTTCCTTGTCAAATGAATCCTAAAAGCTCCTGTCTTTCTCCATATTCTTTTACTTTAGCCATAAACATAGCACAATCTCTGTATCGGCCATCTCGTAAGAAAAGATATTTGACCATATCTTGATTCATGTTCCTTTCCATGATCTGCAAGATACGATCTCCGTCGTATTCGGCTGTTGCTAAATAGTTTTCCAGTTTGATAAGGTATTGGGCTACCGACATCTTATCGGTTTGTTTCAAATTCTCGATTTGTCATCGAGCCCATTCTTTCTCATTGGTTAGGCGGAAATGAAGTTCGATGAGCTTCTTGAATTCCGGCCAATCTGTTTCATCCCCTTTTAGGATTTTATTCAGATGGGCTCATGCGAATGCTCCTGCATCTCCTTTTGTCATTCGTGACAATATTGCTTTTACGCCCACTTCTCCTTTTAGAACTCTGATGTTCTCCTGTCTCCATACTTGGGCTTTCGTCCACCATTCTTCAAACTTTCTTCCTCTAGTACCGTCATACTCTCCTGGATCTGCTACGATTTTGGTTATGCGCGGTCCCCCTCCACTGGTGGAAGAAGGACCTGCTTTTACTTGTTCTTCCATTTCTAGGATATCATCTTGTAATTTTCTATTTTCGTGTAGTATTTGTTCCATAGCCCAGCTATGTATATCGAGATATTCTTTAAGATGAATCCCTAATTGGGATAAATCATTTTTACTTGATCCGGCTAGCGCATCCAGCGTGTGAACAAGATGCTCGGGTAATGCCATTGTTCTTTAATCAAATGCGGTGATAGTGGCGTTATCGTCTTCCCGATCTGATCTTACAAGTTCTGGAACATGCCAGTCGTTCTCATTAAACCAACCTCCGCGGTATCTCCAATTATCTCCAGAGGCTTTAGTAGGGCTTACGATACCAAAACTTATTCCAAAAGGATTTTCTTCTGTTCGATATGTGTGTACTACTGCGAGTATGGGGGCGTTTCGATCAACAACAAGTTTAATGATCCAGCAAATAACAATGGTGCAGATTAGGAAAAGTCTGATGAATGTTGCGAGGATGAGTTCAAACATTGAAATCATCTAGTAGTGTTGGCAGTTATGGGGGCATTGTTGGAGTCCTTCTCCAAAGATCCAACCGTCTGAAGTTGCGTTGGTGGCAGGTACTACTCCTATGAAGGCGGAGTAAGGGGTTCTGAAAGTTCTGCTTCAGTTTCCTACGAAGAGAATCAGAACTTGTGAATCTGTGGTGTACTTGGCAATCCACCTAAGGAAGTAGATTGTGATGATGTAAAATGTCAGACTGAAAAGGAGAAGAATGACAATTAATTGCATTCAGTATTTGTAAGAGCAAGGCGGGATGTTTCATAATCCTATCCTACTTCCTCTTTCTATTCCCCTTTTTATCTCCTGCTGATATTGCCGGCGTTGCCTTTTCTTAGGCGGTGGCGGTGCTGCAGGTGCTTCTTTGAACTTGTACTCCGACCAACCTTCTGATCTTCTTCTTTTTGGAAGGTTAAAGGTCCGACTATAGAAATTGGCCTGTCCCGTCGAAGCTAAAGCGTAAAATCCCCTCTCTTCTTCTGAGGGCAGCCAACGCAGTGGTAACCGATTGGCGACGTCTATAATACTCGGACCCGGGCTGCAGTCGTTCGGGTCAGGGGTAGGCGGAAGGAGGAGGTCTGGGCTGTCTTCTTCTCTCTCTTCTTTTGTAGGGGTGGATATTATAAAGGGGACGACTATGTCCTCTTCCTTCAAGTCGGTGGCTGGCGATGTACTCTCTTCGCAGCCGATCTCTTCTCTCAGATCTCCATTGATCATATCTCTGATGATCGAGTCCTAATGGGGGAAGCCTGGTAAAGAAGCCTCTAACTCTTGTAAGAAGGCAGTGGCAGGCGACTCTGATCTGTTCCCACCCTCCGGGACCTGTGCGGCTGGCTCTTGCTCTTCTCTCAGCTCTGCCCGTTGGCGACCGACGATGAAGGGACGAAGGGAGTGGTGGAACTGGGGGAAGGACACTAGCACTCATTAGTACTGGTCCTGTAGTAGAGAGGGTCACTAGAGAAAATAAGAGTCTAGTCTAATGAAACGGCAGAACCCTCTTGGGAACTTGAACCAGCTCTACTACAACTATTAGCTAAAAAAAGGGAGGAGACTACTAACTCATTCTGTTGAGGAAAGAGTTGAGGCAAGATGGTCTTAGTAGTTGAGTTCTGGAGAAAACCAAGAGACTAGACTGGGGATCTACCCAGCGTCGTCCTTGGGGTTTATATACTACTATACTATTTGTACATGTTTGTCTAACCCTAATACCTGATTAGGTAGAATGCTATGCCTACGCAGTAGGGTGACGACTAAGGTAAGAGTCCATGTTGTAGCTATCCAATAGCGATAAAGGCATTCCACAGCCTCTAGGGCTGAGGGAAGCGGAAATGACTAACACATTTTGATACTGTGGGTGGCAGATCAAATGGAAGAGAAGCCGCAGCAGCGGTAATGAACTGGGCTGTGCCATAGCCATGCACAGTATGGAAATGAAAAGAATCACACGGTGATTAAAAGGGCGTTGGCTACACGCATTAGAAGTCTAGAAGGAACACGGTAATGACTGTGTCAAAGAATAGCCAAATGGAGATAGATCTGATCAGGAAGAAGAGCAGAAGATAAGCACGATCAGATTAGTCATGAAAGATAAGATAAGATCAAGCAAAAAGTATACGCTAAGTCTGTTGCAGCGAAGAGTCTACCAGAGACCGTATATGAGACGGCAAGGATCATCACACCTTGTTCCCCACTCGCACCCCATTCCCAGTCACTCCCATGTCCACTCACAGTACTGAGCTCAAGGCAGCTCTCCCTGCTGACTTCTTGGGTGAGCAAGATGATGCCACCCAATGGATTAAGGCCATGAAGGCTTACTTCTCCATCAACGCCGCCCTCTACAACAGCGATGAGACTAAAATCATGACCACCCTGAATAAACTCAGCAAGGGCTGAGCCATCCCCTTCTCTGAGCTATGGTATGATAAACTTGCAGACCCCAACACCGCTGCCACCGAAAAGACCTTTGATAAGTTCGTAGAGAACTTTGAAGGAACGTTCTTCCCCTTCGATACCAAAGCCACCGCCTGCCTTGCCCTGTTCAAGCTTGTCCAGAAATCTTTCCACAAGCCTAGCGGAGAGATTGACAATGGATTTCAGAAATATATCACAGAATTCCAGAACCTAGCCACCTGAGCTGGAATCACCGACCACGCCATGCTTATAGATGCTTTCTCTCTTGGGATAGATCAAAGGATTGCCATCATGGTCCTCTCTATGGACAAAGTCCCCACCCTGATCGCAGAATGGCTGGACAAAGCCAAAGTTTTCCACACACAGATTGCCCACATCAAAGCCTTGAAAAAGGGAAAGCCTACCCCTTCCCTCCCGAGAACCCCTAGAGATCCAAACGCCATGGATGTTGACGCTGTTCGACTCACCAAGTTAACCCCCCAGGAGCAAGCCAAATGCATTCGAGAAGGACACTGTTTCCGTTGCCAACGAATGGGCCATAATGCCACCCAATGTCACTCATACCCCTGCAACCCCCCCAGCCAAACCATAGCAACCACCTCCACCATCACCCCACCAGTTCCATCCAACTCCACCGCTGTCACCCCCTCTTGTAC
>JBBPUB010000745.1:0-10006 GCA_038094415.1 Xerocomus alliaceus
GGAAAGACATGGAATGTCTTAGAAGAAATGTAATGATATTAATATAGCTATCAAATAGCAATAAGAACTCTTATCTATGATGTCATAACAATAGATAGTGAAAATAGACCATGTTCTGGAACTGAAACGGCAGAACCCTCTGGGAACTTGAACTGGCTCTACTACAACTATCAGCTAAAAAAAAGTAAAGGGCTACTAACTCATTCTGTTGAGGAAAGAGTTTGAGGTGGCGAGAGTGGCTTAGTAGTCGAGTTCTGGAGAAAACCAAAAGACTAGACTGGGGATCTACCCAGCGTCGTCCTTGGGGTTTATATACTACTATACTATTTGTACATGTATTGCTAACCCTAATATCTGATTTGGTAGAATGCTATGCCTACACAGTAGGTCTATGACTAAGGTAAGAGTCCATGTTGTAGCTATCCAATAGCAATAAAGGCGTATCACAGCCCCTAGGGCTGAGGGGAACGGAAATGAATAACACGTTTGATACTGCGGATGGCAGATCAAATGGAAGAGAAGCCGCAGCAGCGGTAATGAACTGGGCTGTGCCATAGTCATGCACAGCACAGTAATGAAAAGAATCACTTGGTGATTAAAAGGGCATTGGCTACACGCAGTAGAAGTCTAGAAGGAATGTGGTAATAACCGTGTCAAAGAATAGCCAAATGGAGATAGATCTGATCGGGAAGAAGAGCAGAAGATAAGCACAATCAGATTAGTCATGAAATGATAAGATAAGATCAAGCAAAAAGTAAATGCTAAGTCCACTACGATGAAGAGTCTTTCTGAGACCATATACGAGACGGCAAGGATTGTCACACTACCCCCGCTTAAAGATCATTGTCCAAATGATCAAAAGGGAGACGATGAGTTGCAATAGTGGTGATGTTGGGCGGACGTTTCTGAAAAAGGAAAAGAAACTGATTGGGTTCAATGGTAAGGGCTCGCGGAGCCGAGGGGTGTTGTTTATAGAAGTCGGTAATAGCCTTCTTGGCATTAGTAAGGTTGGAACGTGGTTCCCAAGTTCTATCAGTTTCATCATATCCTTTCCAGTGTACCAGATATTCCAATCGGCGCTGCCAATATCTGCTATCCACAATGAAATCAACTTCCCACTCGTTATCTCTATCTTCCGTGACTTTGACAGGGCCAGGCCGTTCAACCGGCTGACCGTCTAGGCGTTCCTTATAAGGTTTAATGCAGGAGATATTGACAACTGGATGGATCCTCATGGATTGGGGAAGCTTAAGTTCCACTGCGTTGGTTCCCATCATTTTAGTGATGGTAAATGGACCGAGCCATCGTTCTGAAAGCTTCTTTGAAGCACGTGTAAGTTTAAGATTTTCTGTGGATAACCAAACCTGTTGGCCCACGCGATAGTCAGGGGGACTACTCCGAGATTGATCTACATACTTCTTCTGATGTGCCTGTGCCGCTTTCATATTCTGCCGTACTTGATCAAATGTGGCAGTCATCTCATCAGCAAATCTCACTGCAGTGGGTGCTTTACCTGACTTTAGGGGCTCAATTCCCATCCTGGGGTGGTATGAATGCGTGACTTCAAAGGGGGTCTTCTTCATAGAAGCGTGTTGTTTAGAGTTAATGGAGAACTGGGCAACAGCAAGCCAATCTGCCCATTGATCTTGTTTTTCCGAACAAAAGATTCTTAAAAACTTTTGAACTTCTTTATTAACAATCTCTGATTGTCCATCCATTTGCAGATGAAATGCAGTACTAAGCTTGGTTTCAATAGATAATGCTTTGTTTATCTCTGTCATTACTTGTGCTACAAATTGAGGTCCTCTATCTGAAACAATGGAAGATGGAAGTCCATGATGCTTCCATACGTGATTAAGAAATAATCATGCTGTATCCAGGGCACTACACTGCTTAGTGCAGGGAATAAGTTCAACTTCTTTTGAAAATCGATCTACGACCGTAAGAATAGAATCAAAGGTTCTAGATCTTGGAAGATCAGTGATGAAATTAGCGGAAATATGACTCCAGGGTATTTCCAGAATTGGTAAAGGTTGTAATAACCCACTAGGGGCTTTGTTCGTTCCTTTGAATCGTTGGCAATGTTTGCAATGAATCACGTATTCTTTTACGAACGTTGATATTCCTGGCCACCAATAGAATCTGGAAATCAATTCTAAGGTTTTCTCATATCCAGAGTGACCTGCTATGGGGGAATCGTGATACAATCTGAGAATGTCCATCTTAATCAAGGCAGAATTGGGTACATATATGCGGCCTTGCGGGTCATGCAGCAAGCCATCTTCTCCTTCGAGTAAAAAGTGTTTTCTGCCGAGATATATGGTATCTTTCTCCGTAAGCTTGCAAAGCTCATTGAATATAGATTTATTAAGTCGTTCACCTTCATCGGAGATGAGAATTGGAGTATCTTGCTCCATAGATCCAATCTGCTCTGGCGGTATTACTAATACTCCTTTGTTATCTTGATCAATGCCGATAGCATGATCTTCTCTCCTGAAGAGTGCATCAGCTTTTCCCATGGTAGCTCCAGGCTTATGTATCCATTTCAACTGAAACCAAGATAAGTATTGTGCCCATCTAGCTTGTCTTCGATTGAGATCCTGTCTCATTTGATACCATTGAAGATTTTGATGATCATTCCAAACTTCCACTGGAAATCTGGCTCCTTCGAGGTAATGTCTCCATTCTTCTAAGGCTCTAATGACTGAAAGCATCTCTTTATCAGATATGGGATAATTTTGTTCCGCGGGTTGCATGCTATGTGAAGTGTAAGCGACAGGATGCCATTTGTCATCCTTTTTTGATGGAGAGCACTGCTCCCGTAGCATAATCTGAGGCATCAGCTTCTAAGCGAAATTCACAATCTATATTGGGATAGGCTAAAACTGGAGCTGTGACAAATGAATGTTTAAGCATTTCAAATGCTTTTTGTTGATCAGAACCCCATTCAAATGGAGTTTCTTTCTTTAACAGATCATTAAGTGGTCTGGCCACATTGGAGAAATTAGTAATGAATCGACGATAGAAATTAGCCAATCCTAGGAAGCTTTGTACTCCTTTGATGTTGGAGGGAATGGGCCATTGCATTATGGCCTCTACCTTCTTTGAATTCATAGATATGCCATTCTTTCCCACAATCATGCCAAGAAAATCTACTTCTGTAACACGAAAGCAGCATTTGGGGGCTTTTACAAAGAGGTCATTCTCCTTTAATCTTCGCAGTACTTCTTTTACGATTCGATCGTGTTCTTCCTGGTTGTCTGTTTTCGTAAAGATCAATAGATCGTCGATGTAAACCACTACCACATCGTCCATATCAGCGAAGATTTCATTCATCATTGCTTGGAAAGTGGCGGGAGAATTGCATAATCCAAAATACATTACGAGAGGTTCATATGCTCCTCGGAAGCATACGAAGGCTGCTTTCCATTCATCTCCTTCTTTGATGCGTACGTTATTGTATCCCCATCTCAGATCCATCTTGGTAAATAATTTGGTGTCCTTCAACTTGTCTACAAGCTGAGAGATTAATGGAAGGGGATAATTGTTTTTAACGGTATGTTCATTGAGGTATCAGTAATCCTGTACCATTCGTTTTCCACCGTCTTTCTTTGGAACGAAGAATATGGGAGATGTTTGTGGGGATTTGGAAGGACGAATATATCCTTTTTGGATCTGTTCATCTAGGAACACTGTAACTTCCTCTTGTTTGTTTATGGGTAGGGAAATGATCCTTCCTTTCCGGGGTTTAAAATCTTCTTGCAATTCTATCGCATGATCCCATGGTTTTCGTAAAGGCATTCTTTCGGAATCCTTTTTAGAAAATACTGTAAGGTAGTTGTGGTATTCTGGCGGAACTAGTTGCTCAGGGGGTATTTCCTTCGGTTGTACTTTTTCGAGGATTTTCTGTTGTTCCATATTCCTTTCTAAGGAGTTTATCCAATGATATACGTGATAGCTTTGGTCAAGTTGTTCTTTTTTCATCATCTGTAAAAACTTGCTTGGGGTGGAATCACCTTTTTGGAGATTTCGACAGTGTTGGGGACATCTCATCAATCTAACCGACCCAGTAGTCCAATCTATATCAGGGTTGTGGCGCTGCAACCACTCATATCCCAGAATGAATTTGAACTTTCCCAAATCGGTGACCTCTGCTGTCAATTTCTTACGATGACCTTCATATTCCATAACAAGCTGATAGTTATGCATTATCTTTCCCGCTGCATTCAGGGTACCATCGGCATTATACACCGCTATGGGGTGTCTTAAAGGGGTTAAAGGTAGATGAAGACGCTGTGCAAAACTTTGATCAATGAAGATCGAATTTGCTCCAGAGTCTAGGAGGGCGGATGTTTTTGTGAAAGGTATTTTTAATTTCGGGGTAATCTTTATTGGTAGAACTATATCCTTTTTGGGATTTAAGGTTCATAGGAAATGAAACTCCGTTGCCTTTGAATCTGGTAGTAGATCGTCAAGATCTTTCTCGGTCAAATCCGGATACATGGTGTGAACGTCACGTCGTTTTTGTTCAGGTGTGGGAGTAGAAGTTTCCATACTTCATATCTCCACTACTTCTGGGAAAACTTTCTCTTTCGTGGTTATATGCGAATTAAGCACTGGTGTTTCACCCTGGCCAAGCTCATCATCTAGATGAGACCCGCATGTCAGCAAAGATAAAGTTTCTTCTATTTCCAGAATAGAATATCAATTCGGGCTTCCTCCTTTCCCAGATTTAGGGGGTTGCCCTAATCTTTTCCCTTCTTGGAAATTGTTTTGTAATCTTGGAACCAGGCACAGGCTTCGTCAAAGCCCATTCCTGCAATAGACTTACTCCAGTCTCTCTCTTTTCCTTTTCCTGCTACTTCTTGTGCTTCTTCAGAGTTCATTTCTCTGATATTTCTAGAGGGTCTTCCCGTGGCACACCATTTGGCATGCCCCCCATCGAGGAACTTACATTTTTCACATGCCTTTTTGGGTTTCGGGCATTTTGATGCAACATGAGGACCCTGACAATTAAAGCACTTTAAGGGTCTCTGCCCCTTTTGGATGGCATCCACGTCCATAGCATTTGGATCTCTAACAGGTCTCGCGATTCGATCAGCAGTTCCTCATCAAATAAATCCTAAAAGTTCCTGTCTTTCTCCATATTCTTTTACTTTGGTCATGAATGTAGCGCAGTCTTTGTATTGTCCATCGCGTAAGAAAAGATATTTGACCATATCTTGATTCATGTTTCTTTCCATGATCTGCAAGATACGATCTCCGTCGTATTCGGCTGTTGCTAAGTAATTTTCCAATTTGACAAGATATTGGGCTACCGTCATTTTCTCAGTTTGTTTTAGATTTTCGATTTGTCATCTGGCCCATTCCTTTTCATTGGTTAAGCAGAAGTGAAGTTCGATAAGCTTTTTGAACTCCGGCCAATTTGTTTCATCCCCTTTTAGGATTTTGTTCAGATGTGCATGTGCGAATGCTCCAGCATCTCCTTTTGTCATTCGTGACAATATTGCTTTCACACCTGCTTCTCCTTTTAGAACTCCTATGTTCTCTTGTCTCCATACTTGGGCTTTCGTCCACCATTCTTTGAACTTCCTTCCTCTAGTACCATCGTACTCCCCTGGATCAGCTATGATTTTGGTTATGCGTGGTCCTCCTCCACCTGAAGAGGGACCTGCTTTTACTTGTTCTTCCATTTCTAGGATGTCGTCTCGTAATTTCCTATTTTCGCGTAATATTTGTTTCATAGCCCAGCTATGTATATTGAGATATTCCTTGAGATGAATCCCTAATTGGGATAAATCATTTTTACTTGATCCAGCTAGTGCATCCAGTGCGTGAATGAGGTGCTCAGATAATGCCATTGTTCTTTAATCAAATGTGGTGATAGTGGCGTTATCGTCTTCTCAATCTGATCTTACTAATTCTGGAACGTGCCAGTTGTTCTCGTTAAACCAACCTCCGCGGTATCTCCAATTATCTCCGGAGGCTTTAGTCGGGCTTACTATGCCAAAGCTTATTCCAAAAGGGTTTTCTTCGGTCCTATAGGTGTGTACTACTGCGAGTATAGGTGCGTTTCAGTCAATGACAAGTTTTATGATCCAGCAAACTACGAGGGTGCAGGTTAAGAAGATTCCGATGAATGTGGCGAGGATGAGTTCAAACATTGAAATCATCTAGTAGTGTTGACAATTATGGGGGTGTTGTTGGAGTCCTTCTCCAAAGATCCAACCGTCTGAGGTTGTGTTGGTAGTGGGGACTACTCCTATGAATGTGGAGTAAGGGGTTCTAAAAGTCCTACTTCGGTTTCCTACGAATAGGATTGGGACTTGTGAATCTGTTGCATATTTGGCGATCCACCTAAGGAAGTAGATGGTGATGATGTAAAATGTCAGACTAAAGAGGAGAAGAATGACAATTAATTGCATTCAGTATTTGTAAGATCGCAGGGGAATGTCTCGTAATCCGATTCTACTCCCTCTTTCTATTCCCCTTTTTATCTCCTGCTGGTATTGCCGGCGTTGCCTTTTCTTAGGCGGTGGCGGTGCTGCAGGTGCTTCCTCAAATTTGTACTCCGACCAGCCTTCCGATCTTCTTCTTTTTGGAAGGTTGAAGGTCTGACTATAGAAATCAGCCTGTCCCGTCGAAGCTAAAGCGTAAAATCCCCTCTCTTCTTCTGAGGGCAGCCGACGCAGTGGTAACCGATTGGTGACGTCTATAATACTCGGACCCAGGCTGCAATCGTTCGGGTCGGGGGTAGGAGGAAGGAGGAGGTCGGGGCTGTCTTCTTCTCTCTCTTCTTTCGTAGGGGTTGATACTATAAGAGGGACGACTATGTCCTCTTCCTTCAAGTCGGTGGCTGGCGATGTACTCTCTTCGCAGCCATTCTCTGATCTCACATCTCCGTTGATCGTATCTCTCACGATCGAGTCCCGATGGGGGAATCCTGGTAAAGAACCTTCTAATTCTTGTAAGAAGGCGGTTGCTGGCGAGACGGATCTGTTCCCACCATCCAGGACCTGTGCGGCCTGTTCTTGCCCTTCTCTCGGCTCTGCCCATTGGCGACCGATGATGAAGGGACAAAGGGAGTGGTGGAACTGGGGGAAGGACACTAGCACTCGTTAGTACTGGTCCTGTAGTAGAGGGGGTCACTAGAAAGAATAAGAGTCTAGTCTAATGAAACGGCAGAACCCTCTGGGAACTTGAACCGGCTCTACTACAACTATCAGCTAAAAAAAAGTAAAGGGCTACTAACTCGTTCTGTTGAGGAAAGAGTTTGAGGTGGCGAGAGTGGCTTAGTAGTCGAGTTCTGGAGAAAACCAAAAGACTAGACTGGGGATCTACCCAGCGTCGTCCTTGGGGTTTATATACTACTATACTATTTGTACATGTATTGCTAACCCTAATACCTGATTTGATAGAATGCTATGCCTACACAGTAGGTCTACGACTAAGGTAAGAGTCCATGTTGTAGCTATCCAATAGCAATAAAGGCGTATCACAGCCCCTAGGGCTGAGGGGAACGGAAATGAATAACACGTTTGATACTGCAGGTGGCAGATCAAATGGAAGAGAAGCCGCAGCAGCGGTAATGAACTGGGCTGTGCCATAGTCATGCACAGCACAGTAATGAAAAGAATCACTTGGTGATTAAAAGGGCGTTGGCTACACGCGGTAGAAGTCTAGAAGGAACGCAGTAATAACTGTGTTAAAGAATAGCCAAATGGAGATAGATCTGATCGGGAAGAAGAGCAGAAGATAAGCACAATCAGATTAGTCATGAAATGATAAGATAAGATCAAGCAAAAAGTAAACGCTAAGTCCGCTACAATAAAGAGTCTTCCCGAGACCATATATGAGACAGCAAGGATCATCACAGGAACAGATCACATGAAAGTCATGTGACATGGGCTAGAGGGATTATGATCAGGATAAGAATTATCTAATAAGAAATTGTAAATTCCAACACTCCTCCTCACTGAGAATGTTATGAAGAATAAGAAATCATATGAATGCCCTTTCATCCACCCTCAAATTTATCTCTGCTAAGATTCTTGGTGAACATATCCACAAGTTGAGAGTTAGTTGAAACATAGAATAGTTCAACTTCCTTGAACTCAACAACTGCTTCTCTGATATAATGTTTATCTCTCCTGACATGTTTGTTACATCCTTCTTGAGCAGGATTTGAGGCTAGGAAGATTGCTCTCTGATTATCGACACACATAGAAATGAAAGGAAGATGGAATCCAAGTTCTTCATAGAAATTTCAGATCCATTGCAGCTGCTTAGTGCATTCTGTCATCCTGCAATATTCTGCTTCAGTAGAGAAAAGTTAAACTCTCTTCTGTCTTTGAGATATCCAAGAAATGATTCCATTTGCAAGGAATACAGCATATTTAGTGGTAGACCTAGAAGTCTCCACATCACCTCCCCAATTAGTGTCACAATATGCAACAAGACTATTATTAGGTTCTATTCCCATATACTGAAGGCAAAGGTCCTTTGTTGTACAAAGGTAGCATACAATATGTAACACTCTCTGCAAATGATCTTTAGTGGGATTTGCAGAAAATTGAGATATCTTGATGATGGCATATGCAATGTCTGGATAAGTTCCAAGCATAATATAAAGAAGGATCCAATAACAGATTGATATTGAGAGCAAAGTGAATCATTTGCTTGATTTGCATTTGGTTTTGAATTATAGCCAGTAGAAAGTGGGGTAGAAATAGTCTTGCAATTTTGCACAGAAAACCTTTCAATTACCTTTTGAGCATAGACACATTGGTTCAAGGTAAGGGTTTGTTTCTTGTGATTTTGTGTGATCCACATTCCCAAGTATTTCTTAGCTTCTCCTAAATCTCTAGATTTCCATTTCTTCATAAACTGTTGCTTGTGAGCATGAAGAAGTTTTCTATCACTACCAATGAAAAAAGCATCATCAACATAGATAAGAATGATCAAAAGAACTGATTTTATAATTTTAACATAAGTTCCTAGATTAGCATTCAGGCATTAAAAGCCCATGTCCAGGAGTGACTTGTGAAGCTGCTTGTTCCATTGTAGGGCAGCTTGTTTAAGCCTGTAAATTGATCTTTGTAATTGACAGACCTTGATTTCCTGTTCCTGAACTATAAAGCCTTCTGGCTGTGTAAAATATATCTCTTTATCCAGTTCTCCAAATAGAAATGCTGTCTTAACATCTAGTGCCTCAATATCCCAATCATGGATGGCAGCTAGGGAGAGTACAAGGTGAACGGTTTCAAACCTTGTAACTGGAGAGAAGGTTTCTTTATAGTCTATTCCAAAAACTTGAGTAAAGCCTTTGGCCACAAAGTGAGCCTTTTGATGACCATCACTTTTCTGAGCAAATACCCATCTTCCTTTAATGGGCTGACATCCCTTAGGTAGATCCACTAGATCCCAGACATGACATTCTTTCATTGACTTCATCTCTTCATCCATAGCAGCAAACCAGGGTTATTCTTCTTCTTTAGTCATCTTGAGAACATTTCTATACTGTTTAGATAGAAATCCGGAAGAGAGAGTAAGGCCAGTAGCAGACTCTGCCCAAGAAACCATGTTGTGAAAATGCTGAGAGACAGCAGACTTCTTGCAGACATACACTAGCAAGGCATATCCAGAGTGGTCATCAATGAAAGTGAGTATGTATCATGTATGAGAGTGAGACTCAACTGGCAAAGGTCTAACAAGGTCAGTATGAACCAGACCAAGTGGGTGAGTGGCACACTTCAAAAAGTCAGGAAAAAATCATTGATGTTGTTTTTCCTGTAAGCAACCAGAACAAGTAGTAAGAGTGTCCTTTGAAAGAGATGGTATACCCTTTGTTTGAGTGAGGGCATGGTGAAGAGCATTATGAGAGAGGTGTTCAAAATGATTGTGCCAAAGCTGATAAAGTAAAGTTGCATATAACAGGAACCTAATGGCAGAAGATGCAGATGGAATGATCATTGTGAACCGAATCCAATGCAAATTATTCACTGGA